>JAYRBW010128279.1:0-16297 GCA_036023295.1 Invenusta paracnida | reverse complement strand
ATGTCAGCTACAATAATATGTAATTTATAGGAGTATAGCTTAAATAATAAAAAAGTTTTTCGATAGCAGCAAATAACTAGTTTTGCCTACATTATTTGGTATACATAGCCTATTGTACGGGCACTTTATTTCGTATTCCTACGGCTTAAAAGTAGACAAAACTAGTTATTTGCCACTATCGAAAAACTTTTTATTATTCAAGCTATACTCCTATAAATTACATATTATTGTAGCTCTAATTCAGGTGAACATTTCTATATTCTTACTTTTCATATCAGTACTTTAAATCTTGTAAATTTGCTTGTTTGAAATTCTATCTTTTATACTGTTTTAGAACGTAAATTACCATCGCATTGAAGAGAATATAAAATGGCGAATTCTGAATATTTAAACAAACATACTTACGCTTTTTAGACCGAGTGAACTCTCTTGGTATTATTACTTTATGGTTATAGGGGTGAATTCAAAGACTATTAATATGGTGGATGAAACTAAATCAACATATGTCTTTGTATGAAAGAATAATTCCTTAAATTGAAGGAATTAATTTTGAATTGGATAATTATTCTTGAAAGATAGTTTTTTTAATTCAATGACTTTTCTTTGATTGGTGAAATCGTATTTGAATTGGTAGAATTTCTTTGGATTCGAGGAATTTACCTTCAATTGTATTTATTTTCTTTGACTTATGTAGGTGACTTTTCCTTTAACTGAAGGAGTCGTCATTGAATTGAACAAATATTCGGGGATTTCAAGTATTTTTAGGATTCAATTGTAAAAGCCAAAAAAATACACGACTGTCGCTTGTCAAATATCCAATTTCCATCTATCCTTTTAATACATTTCGTTTAACACCCAAATTTTGAAAACTTTGAGTCAACTTTTCAGTACCATACTCATGACTTTTTAGCTAATGTTGAAATTAATATTTAAACGATTAAATTAAAAGCGAAGTATTTCATATTGATTTTATTGATTACAATTCCAGCGAACTATTCTGAAAAGGTCAATTTTATTACGAAAATTATTTGAAAAGTAATCTATAAAATTAAATAAGATTGCTGGAGTAAATCATAGATATATGAATACATACATTACATCATAGATATTTAACATTGAATTATTTCATAGATGTAAAATCAATATCATAGCACCAGAATAACCTAGAATGCCTGCACTCTACAATTTTCCCACAAAAAATGGACTCACAATATAATGTTGCATTATATTACAAAAATTACATTTTTACAAAAAAATTACATTATTTCAATGTTTTTGATGTCCACTTGTATATATAGCAATAAAATAGAATTTAAATAAATGTAAGCAATTAAATTTATTACGAGATTAAATAAAGTTTAAAAATATTAAATTTCGAAAAATGTGTATTGAACTATTTTATAGATAAAAAATGATGTTCTTCAGCGCATAAAAATCGTATCGCATGAAGTAATTAACACTAATTACCATCGCGAAGTTTAAGATAAGACAAGTAAGATAGTTAGTAGCATTCAGGAACGTTTTTTAGCATTCGACAAAGACTTCTTTTATCTGCCGTGGAATCATTGTTGCAAATTATCAATCTCCGAACTATTTAATCCTGTTTACTTTTAATTAATGCAAGATTCTTTCTTTCTTCAGATTACTTTTTGTTGAGGTTGTACCGCTTTCTAAGTATAATCTGATTCATTTTCTCTATCAGTGGCGGCACCGTTTACAGTTCTCGCATACGTCTATACTTTTAAATCATTTCATCAACTTTCCTGTCGTAAATATATTACATTTAGATTTTTTGTAGTGTGACTTCAATTTGAACGACGATTATTTTTACGATGCACTAAAGGTTAGTTATGTTAAAATTGTTATTAAAATTAAAAATTTTGTATTTCACATTTATTCACACTATTAGTAGGCGAGTTTCCAACTTATAAAATTATATATTTTACACACGAATTATAAAGTATGAAATGAGTCTGGTTTTTATCAAGTTTCATGCATTACACGAGAGAGTCACTTTATTGGGTCACAAATGTGTTACTCAGGTGTTACTCACCGAAATTACGCGGTGAAAAATTTACTCAAAATTTGTTTCAAGTTTTGAGTAAAAATTTCAAAGCTTGGGTTAAGGCAACACCTGAATAATACTTACACCAGTGTTACTATAAACTTGAAATCACTCAATGGAAATGTATATCTTAACGGGTTTCTTTACCTTCTATCATTCAACGTGTAGTCAAAATATGTTAAAAATAAGGTATATTTCAAAATAAACACAAAAAATACAAAAACTGGTCTATTTTCTACACGTGTCACGATGTGTTGGAAGACTACATGTACAACATATCATTTAGGGAACTTCTAAATGCGGAGTTCATTAATTATGTAACAAGTTTAACTTTTAAATACGAAAAGATTACAGTAATAAATCAAATGCGCTTGGTATTATCCAAGTACGCGAAAGATACTCTTGGTATCATTCGCTTGGTGCTTCACTAACAATTTGTGCAGTCACTAATTATACAATAGATTGCGTAATTCAATTAACAAAAATATAATAATAAATTAGTCTTAAACTTACGACAATTGCCCCAAATTACCCATAAAAGTAACATCGATTACATGTTTTGGATTCTGGGAAACTTAAACATACCCTAAACTGCGGCCAATAATGTGGACTACTTAATGGCAACGTATAAATCATTGGCTCTATAATAATTAATATATATTTATCAATGAATAATAATAATTATTATTATGTAAATAGTGTCGTATATACACTATTGTTCTAAAGTTTATCCACATATTATTATGATTATTATTATATAATATATGACTAAATATGATTAAGTATTATTATGCACTGACATTATTTCTTAGAAATATGCCTAAACCTTCAACATTGTAACTGCAGGTGTTAAAATTAAAATATTTTATAAATTATGAAATTGGAACGTGCAGTTAATAGGGAAGATTTCAAACAATATACAATACTGAAATCTGTATTTTAACCTGTTTAACCGTTTGATCACAGTGGAAATATAAAATTTAGTTAGAGCAACTCACATTCTTTTCACTGTACATATATATTGTATAATAGAATATATATATTATTGTACCTATAATTTGTTAGTCAATCTAGTGACAAGTGTGGTTTTGATTTGAATGGATTCTTTACAAAATACCAACTCACTCACATTGCTATTCATTTCATTGATGAATTAATACTTCTCTTCTGGAAACAAATAATATTTTTTAAGATAGATTCAATGTGAATTTTTCAAGTTTGATTTATTGCATTAAATATACTTGATAAATACTCAATTTGACATTCTTATTTCTCAACAAATAAACACTTTAAATATAATGATTGCCTACCCAGGAGAATGGAAACATATGGTGTCCATCTCCATGATGTAGATGCATATGGCACGAAATCATTTTAAATATATAACAAATCATTGTAATGTTCATCAATTACTCCGAATACGCCAACTCAAAAGTGTTGCACACGTTGGTGTATAGACGAGATATAAGGAAACTATCAAATTGGTGTATAGACGAGATATAAGGAAACTATCAAATTGGTGTATAGACGAGATATAAGGAAACTATCAAATTAAAAATATTGACTGATCGAAGTATATCTTTTAGGGACTTTAAAAGTTTAATTTTCTTTAGATTTTAATAGTGGAAGCATTTAATGTTAAGAGAGGTATTTTTCTAAGAGTTAAATATCCTCTGTGGTACAACAGTGTGAACAAAACTACCTTTCAAGGAGCATAGGACAATTGTTATGTTTTCAACTCTATTTAAAGTTATAGGTGTATGTTTTTATAATAGGGCATTTATACGTACTAAATAAATGATGTATAATTAACAAGTCAAATACTCATAAGATGCTGCATATTTGCAGGAACTACCATGGCCAGAACGCGCTCATGCTGGCGGCAACCAATGGTCATTTGGATATTGTCAAGCAAATCACCAGCGATAAATTCGATGTTAACATTCAAGACATTCAGAAGGTAACGACTGTGTTTCTAAAAAGTTATAAAAAGTTTATAAAATAAAGTATACTTATTTCAGAGCAGCTTGTTATATTTAGCTTCATCTGTTATATTTTATTTTATCCACTAAAATGATGCTCCAGGAAACTTACATCTATACATCATTTGCATTCATGTTCAAGACATGAGTTGTCCATTAAATCCTACTGACCATTGTCAATCAAAAGTGGAAAATAGTACAAAAAAGATTTCTGTAATATTTAAATCAATTGAATACTACTAATTTCAATTTTATACTTTTTCTGAATTTTGCTAAACATAGTTGCATTATATTTACTATATATTATAAATATACTACATTTATTTAAAAGATAAAATAAGTAGTATGACGTATGATAAATAAACAAAAAATATTAATTGGGAAGTTTTAAATAATAGATAAATAATATAAAATCAGAGTATATATATATATGTTCAAATTTTGATACAAGGATTGAAGTTTACTACGAAAGATTTCTTTTGACACTACCTGTTTACAACTTATAATGGTAGATTTTAGTTTTAATAATTACTCTGTTACTTACTAAATTCAGTAGTAGTATACTAAATAACCTTTCTTGAATATTATTTAAATAGTATAATTTTATCTAAATTGATTTTTTATTGGTTTTAATGCCTAATATCGTAATAAAACAATAATAATATGCAATTAGATGAATCATTGGTTTATATATATATAATTTATATAAATTGTTGAAGTTCATCAGAATCGCAATATTCAAATTTTTACATATTTTTTGCCTGTCATTCCACATAGATTAACAATGAGTTTTTGCTTCAAGACAATTTAAAACCCATTACAAATTCTTCCAAAAAATTTAACTTACCGCCTAGTGGCACTGAAGTTCTATCTGTGTGCTCAATGGTTACACTCATTGTCACCTAATTGGACGAAACTCCCTTTATACAACTCCCTCTCCCAGAATACAGCCCTTCACTATGCAGCCTGTGGCAACCACTCTGACACCGTCAAGTTTCTGCTCACTCTGCGGGCCACCATGTTGGAGAATCAGGACGGCGCGACGGCTTTCGATGTGGCTCTATCGAGTAATTCCCTGGATGCTGCCGCATCGTTCCTCACGGATGATAGGTAAGTTAGAGGAAAGTGGTCCCGTTGCATAACATTACTTTTGGTTAAAGCTATTGGGTTTCCAGCCAACTCAACCTACTACACCAATATCAGAGATATACCTGGATTTCTGCAACAAGTTGTGAATATTTTATGCAAAACTTGTAACTTGATGATTCCCACTTGTAGAGCTGGTTGCATGTTGTAAGAAATTGTTGATCATGTAATTGGTCACAGATCGTCAAAATAAATACTTTAAGGAATGATTGTGAAATTAGAATACACCAATAACTTATAGAATCAATGAATTATGTTTGAGAATTCGAGATATAGAATATATTATTTTACTTTAATCCAAATGCGACAGATGCTATATTTTAAACTAAAAATAAGATGTTATTATTATTGGATTGTTGTCTAATCTTCCCAGTTTTGAGCATAATGATAGCTTATTACAACAATTATAGGGAAATACTAATTGCAAACAATCTCAAATATTTATAAATTAATAATGCAAATTAATAACAATGGCGGGAAAAGCGGAACTCTTTGCTAACTCGTGTAAACCACGAACAACATAATTCTAAAATGTATATATATATACCTGAACGTTAAATTCCAAGTTTGTGATAAATAATTTGCTGCATATTATTTCCATTTTTAGCATTTTTATAATTAGATTTTTTTCACACAAAATTAAATTTATAGGACAGAATTGTTTAAATAGATTTATTCTTTAGGTATTTTAATCATTGAGATGGGATTGTCTTGCTTAATTTGTATAATTTAGTATAAAGATAATGTCCCTTACATGATGATAATGTGTTAATTCAAATTGTAAAGTGCTAATCATTAATTGCTAATGCTTTTTTTTCATTTCGTCTCCACTTCAAAAATATTCCGGATTAAGATGGGAAGCAACAATGGCATACAAACACGTTGATGTCAAAATGAATCATTTGGATGCTCTGATCCGTGCTGACACGCAAATGACCGTGGTTCGTTCAAATGCATCATTTTATATTACTGCTTATATCTTACTACTATTGTTTACATCTTTATATTTAGTAAGAGAAATAGCTTCTTCGAATATTATCAATATTACAGAAAAGCAATGGGTATATTGCTTCTTTCAGAATACTCTCTCTCGGGTTGACATCACTATAGTGCGGCATGACGTTAGTGCGGCATGACGTTAGTGCGGCATGATTTTAGTGCGGCATGACCCTAGTGCGGCATGACCCTAGTGTGGCATGACCCTAGTGTAGCATTACCTTATTGTGGCATGACCCTAGAGCGGCATGACCCTAGTGCGGCATGACCCTAGTGCGGCATGACCCTAGTGCGGCATGACCCTAGTGCGGCATGACCCTGGTGCGGCATGACCCTATGGGCATGACCCTAGTGCGGCATGACCCTTGTGTGGCATTACCTTATTGTGGCATGACCCTAGCACGGCATAACCTAAGAACGCACGTGCTTTGGAGCGACACATCAAAACATGTGTAAGAGCGGCTTCATTTTATAGCAGCCTTATATAATCGCGCAATTATCTTATAGCGGCCCTATACATATAATCGCGCACTTATGTTATAGTGGCCTACACTAAATATAACCAGAATTAGCACTATACACTTGTCAGGATTATGTATGTATTTGTAGTTTCGGTACATGCATATAAGATTAGTAGTAATATATGCCCTTATTACTTATGTGGCCGAGAGATATCAAAATATAGCTATGTACGTATTTTTATTCACAATTTACCACAATAAGCTGCTTCTTTCCTTCGAACATTGACCAGTATATTATATAGCTGGCCTTGTTTGCTGGTTGATTACGCCATATCTCTTAAGCACAATCCAATTATGACGTGTGATGAGCTTAAACAATAGGGCAGAACTTTCTTTACAACTTCGTGTTGTAGCTTTGAACAAATTCAAGGTCAATAAGGAAAGAAGCAACTTATATAGTTAAGAAGCAGTTTAAGTGTGAGAAATTATCGATAAAAACACTTAACTCCTTTTTGACACCTCTCGGTAACCATAGTTATTGACCTACAAACATCTTACTACCATTTAGGTGGGAGTCATGGTATTCTTAATAAATGTGTTTGCTACACTGAATATGTATATATGTATAATATATCCGTATTCTAGGAAGTCGTAAATGGAGTTAGGGCACGCTCATGTGTCAGTTCATTGTACCAATGGCCTCCTTCTTTTGTCGGTAATGGCCTCCCCAGAGCTAGATAACTCATACTTTCCTGACTCAATTCATTAACTTTAAAAAGTCTCTGCCTATATACGGTAAAGATGTTTCAAATCTAGGCGTTGGAACTGTGCAATCAAATATAGATTTAAGTAGCCGAGTCAAGTGGGACGTTATGGCATCTAAAGGCAGCGTTCAATGTGACAATGTGGTATCCAAGCAGGCTAATACGCATATATTTCGCAAATAATACTTATTTTATAGATTTTTATAGATTTTTCTTGTGTTTACAGAGTGAGTTTAGTATTTGATATACAAGTACTTATCCGAACGGTGCATATAGACTATTGCGTAAAAATAAGGTTGTGTTTCATTTACATAATTATTATTAAATACTTTTAAAGGATTAAAATTAAAATGTATTTTAATTATAGTTACTATTATTGAATTGTTCGTGTTATGATATAAATAATGTTATTAAACATTAATAAACAGCTATACAAAATTTGTTTTGTTTTATTGTTTAACACCCTTACAAGACTGTCATTATAACAATGGATATTTCATTTTAGTTTGTATATAGTTTTAGTTTATTAATGTAGATTAATAAATATTATCTTATATATTTTGCTGATAGTAAAATGCCCTTTCTAAGTATATACTAAAATATTATTCAAGTATCTTGGAATGTTTTAAACAACATATTGTAGATTTATTTCATGAACAGTCAATGAAATTATTCTGCTTGTTTGCCTGTAACTTAGCTACTGAATTTCGGTTGCATTTGCTGATATTATGTTTAATTAATAAAATTATCACTTATATTTAAAAAGTTCTTTTATATGGTAAAAACTATTGGTAAATATATTAAAAAGATAAATTAAACCAATTTTCACCAAGAGTAGCCAGTGATTGATTGTTTGACAACAGTTACTTAGTTAGGCGCAGTAAAATAAATAAATCTGATGTATTACGAATAATTGTTAACATTACCTAATTAACTGTATAATTAACTGTTTAATTAACTGTATAATTGAATGGTCATGTACAGTCATACAAATGTAAGTAGACTGATTCATTAAAGACATCAATTTCTTTCTTTCAGAATATCCTGGATCGCTGTATTATTGAATCGAGCAATACGCCATTGAAATCTTTGGATCAGGTATAACTAAACAACAAAGGAAGACTTTAGTAGAAATTGTGGCCACATAGAAATGGATAAATGACTACTATAGACAGAATTATATTGAAATCGATGGTAAAAGCAAGTGTTTTTGGGGCTAAAAAGGATGCATTTAACATGTGATTGAAGTAATGGTCTGTTAGCTATCCATAGAAACCTTCTAAATAAATCTCGATAATTTTTCGATAAAATATGCTTCAATCAGATAGGGTTTTTGACTTGAAAATTCTCCTTGTGTTTAGCATACTAATTGATGTAGCGCTGTTAAGTAATTCGTAAGTAATCGATACTTCTGTATTGAGTTTGTGAATAAGAATGCTATTTGCGGGCGGCGTTGTTACAACATAACAGTGTATTTGTTTAATAATATACGTCATTTGCATCCATATTAAGGATATCTGAAATTTCTGTTTATAATTACACGAGTCAAACTGTATAAGAATCAATCTGCATGACATTTACTCACCGTTTCTATCGACTAATTCTACTTTAAGTCTTCATGCTTCCAGATAACATACGATTACAGACTTATCGACCCAGGACCAAATCGAGGAGAATTCATATCCAAAAGATACCTCGCTCTTAGAGTAAGCAACAAGGATTGTGTCATTGCTCGGTCATTATTTATTAAAGTAAAGCAATTTTCTCGGAGCTAGTTAGAATATCTAACGTATTAATATTATTTTAATCATTCCGAAAACAAAACATGTGTAAATATTTGAGTATTTTTTATAAAGAGACATTTCAGCTGTTGGTTTCGAAATTTTGAAAACTAACAATTATGTTATTCTGCAACTTTTTCGTATTGGAGTAAGTTCCATTTTGTTAATTTTAAGATAAATAAAGATACCAAGTTTAGCACTATCCGTATACCGGAAAATTTTTCTACGGTTTTAAATGAATAAATGCAACAATGTAAGCTTTCTTGGCTTTTTTTTGGAATAAAGATTTCACTTTGTAGCTCTATTTTCCTTATTGAATGTCCAAATTGTCACACACACATTGAGTGTCCAAATCACACCAGTCATGCACAAATTTTGCACACTTTTGTCAAAAATGAGAAACATACAAATTATGAAAACTGTAGTTATCACATTCTTATTTGATACTGAATAGTCTTATATAATAAACCATGAAATATAATCGTAGTAAGGAAAGAGCGTTTCTAGATGCGTAGACAAACAATTATAATCGACCCGTTTCCTAGTAGTAAAAAAGGGGTGTATCTAGATCACAATCCCTCCTCTATCCGAGCTAAATGTAGCTCGTGAAGTAAAAATGCGTAGACGGACAATTACAATCGACCCGTTTCCCAGTAGTAAGGAAGAAGGGCTTCCAGAGAACACATCCTCCTAGTATGGTGGTAAATTTAGTTGATGACAAAAGTTCATGGACAGGGAAATGTAGCATCCCTGCTCGCCATCCTGCGAGTCTAATCTGGGTGTGTCGTCATTCATGGTAAATTTCTGGCAATGTGTGCTTGACTGACATACGTAAAACTTGAAATTCTTGCGCAATATTCGTCACACGTGATTGATTTACGCAAGTATATTTTTGCTTCACTAGAAGACGAGTAGGTTTAGTAACCGCATCTTCACGCATTTTAATAACATTACGTAAATTTATAACTGGTAGTGGTAGGGCAAGGACTGATCTGGAAACGCTTCTACCCTACTACTTACATGAAAGGAAGTTTTGTTGCGGAACATATTTAAAAATATATAATTTTAATGAAATTAATTCAATAATAAATAGAGTTTTATCATTCATAATACATTTATTGATAAATTGGGTTGGCCAATTTTCATGATAATATATTTCAAAATATCTTGATTTAACTCAAAGATTTAAAATATACTATCTAGACTAGACACGATAATAGAAAGAGAGACAAAATATGTGTAATTCTTTGGTTGACATCTCGGCCAATCAAAATCGACTTTAACTATGGAAATTTGGTAGGCAAAAGGAAGCGTATATAAACTATAAGGCAAAACTATGCATATATATTATAAAATCGCGGTCATCGACAAACTTTTTTATTATTTAAGTTATACTCCTATAAATTTCATATGTTATAGCTGACATTCTGACGCACATGTCTATATTTTTACTTTTAATATCGGTATTTTATAATATCAGGTACATTTTCTTGTTTAAAAATCGACCGTTTATACTATGAAAGGTAGTAAATTTATTTATTTTGCCTACCAAACAAAAAATCGATTCGAAACCGAAATTACAGATATTTTGGCGCGTGTCTAGTCTAGGTAGTATATTTAAACGTCTTTGATTTAACTGCATTCGATATTTTAAAACTGTACTCTAATAGAAAGAAAAAGCCTTGTACCTTTGTACTTTGTGATTAATTACATGAAGTGAAATCCGAACCCAAATATTAGTTTCGTCGTTTTTAGGAGAGATATGCATTTTTTTAAGAAAAAGTATGTATGTACCTATGTATTATTATTATTATTTACAAAAGGCTGCAGTTTATAATGTGGTCTCTTTGAGCCCAAAATAATGAAAATAGCGCTAAAATTTGTAAAACTTTATTTCCGAAAAGTTAACGAAAGCTTAGATTGTTCAATTATGTACATTTGTTCAATTCAAAAACAATAGCAAACATGAATGGGGTGTCTTTAGTATTAATGCTAAATCTCTGTTTTTGTCTCAGGTTAATATATATTCGTTTATATATTTTCATTCGATATCTTTCGTCACCTTTTATCGATAAGTCCATTATTGTATTTCACAAATTTGTTTCAGACCATGGCGGATGAAAAGGCTGTTGAACTTTTGATGCATCCACTCTGTGAAACACTTCTCACCCACAAATGGTAATTTCCAGCATTATATACTACTTAAATCAGTTATATACTACTTAAATCAGTTATATAAGTCTATTTAAATCAGTTATATACTACTTAAATCAGTTATATACTACTTAAATCAGTTACATACTACTTAAATCAGTCATATACTACTTAAATCAGTTACATACTACTTAAATCAGTCATATACTACTTAAATCAGTCATTACTGGAACTATTTGAAATTACACAAAAGATGCCAACATTCGCTAATATATATTTAGATTAAAAATATAAAATAATTGTTTCGCTATATATTTAAATGTGATTTTATGTACCTTTTATAATGTTTAATTTCTTTTTAAATATATGTATCTAAAATAATTTTCATTTTAAAACCACTAAAGTACATACTTTTTGTTTGAAATGCCAAATACATCAAAACATAGTTATACAGCGTCGAAAATATGAAAGCCAGCAGTTTTGAGTTCAAAGAAAAAACCTTAAAATAATGTAGACACATAGTTCAGCCATCGATAAGATTGGTGTAAAAAGGAGGAAATAATTAAATGTTGGCTATTTAATGTTTTTAATGTCTTTTATGTAATGCTGTCGTTTTTGTCTTGATAACAGTTATTTTAAACATGACTAAAATTAAATGATGTAATATATATATAAAACAGTGAAATGGGGCATAATATGCATTGGTTTCGAAACTTAATATATTATGCCATCACTATATTACGATTAATTTCTAAGTGAGAAAATGTTTTTTGTTTAGTCGAATGAGTTTTACCAAATTCTGTAGAATTAATAATTCAATGTTGTATAAACCTTTTAATTGTGGAAATATAAGTATTTGATGAGAATACCTTAAAATATTTTGTCACACCAACATTTTCTGATTATGTAGAATTTGTTAAACTTGTTTAATTGCACGAGTTTCTTACTAAAAAACTAAAGTTACTAAGTTTTCTAATCTATTTTTGAGTTTTTTTTCTTATTATTTTATAATTTAGAGTAAAACTATGATTCTACTTTTATTAATTAAATAATCCATCGATTCCTTAAAAAACGTGTTTTTTCTGATAACATTTTAATATTATTGAAAAATCTGTCGAAAATAAAAATTAAAATAATAATCAAACATGAAAAAGAAACACGTTTTCATCGAAATTGACCTCTTTCTAAAAGTTTAATTTGGGTGTTTTTTGTTTTCAAAAACTTGACGATTACTTTAATATAAAAATTGTGTTTGGTAGAGCACAATAGCAATAGCAAGATTCATTAGCACTCAAAAATAGACCTATTTCCCATAGAAATAATGACAAAAGCTACTAATATATCCAATCAAATCGTTGACGCTTTTGTTCTTTGTTTAACTCAACGATGCGGTAATAATAGATTCATAGTTTGAACCGAAGACTTTTTAGCTATTATTATAATCTGATACTCTTTCCGACAAACTAAAAAAAAGATTTAGATTTTATTAAGTATTTATGAAGTATAAAATTATAAGTAAAAATTATCAAATATATGAAGTAATGTTTCAAATTATTTATAACATTTATTATATATTTAAACATTTCATCTAGCATCTATTTATAAAAATATTAACATTTTTCTCCAAATCAACCAATCACTGAAGGCGATCGTTCGGGCGATATTTCTATTGGTTCGACTGTATCCTCTACGCAACCTTTTTGGCCTGTCTCACGGCCTATATTCTTTTGCTGCAACCACCGACTGCCACGTCAACAAGTATAATTGATGCTGAAACAGGATGCGTTGTCACTAATACTGCCAACAGTAACCAGCGGGTAAGCGCCTAGTATTGGCTACTGAAGGAGAGCCAATCAAAATACGTTAATGTGACTTAATGTACTACCTGAAGTTGCACTAACACATAAAGTGTGATACTGTTTAACACTCTTTCTTGGTGATATTTTTTATAAAGTAACTTGTACATATGTTACGTTTATGATATGCTTATATACGAAGGAAGATTAAAATGCTTAACAAAGAAATGTTTATTCAGAATCGAGTATTCCGTATAATAAACGCAACATAGGACATAAATAAAGTAATAGATATATGAGTCATACACTTTAAATACACCAACTAGACCGAGTCTGACAGACTGTAATTTCGATTTTGATAAAAAAAGGCTCCAAAGGTTATTTACACGATTTTTTTTTTTTTTTTACTATTTTAATTCTTTTATCTCAAGAGCTGCATCACAAAATGTTGATTACATGTAGCATTTCGATGAGATGACGTTATGTGGTCATTATAAATATTCCTGCATTCTAAATATTATTCAAATTACGTCGAAAACCGTTGAGCTGCTTTAACTGTGTCAATCGATAAAGTAAGTAATTTGCGTGTATTTTTTTTAAATACTGAAAACTGATGTTTCATATAATTTTTGTACGAATACTAAAATATTTATTATAATTAGAGTATAAATTACAATATAAAATTATTTTTAAAACTAAAGAACTAAAACTAGACTAACTATCATCACGCTACTAAATAAGATAAGATAAGATAGGAAACGTTTATTTTGAATTATAGTACTCAAATGGGAATCGGGAGTACCATAGCAGTGATACATGTTAATGTAAGGTAATTATACATCAAGTAATAGCGAACAAGGAGTTAATGAAAATATACAGACGTGAAAGTATATAGGAAAGGGTAACTTATTAATTTATAATAATAGAATATATACAATATATTATTATATATAAAATAGAATATGTATCATTTAGAAATTGATTTCCTTCAGGAATCTCATTATCGAATTTACAAGATACATAGTATATAGTTATTAATTCACACTAAACAATCCATTTTACATCAAGCTAAGTTGCAATAACTATATTTTTATTAAATGTTTATCTCCCCTTCACCTTTCCATTTATCTTACTCAGCAAGCCAGGACCGCAATCGTTAAATCAAATCTGACGGTTGTCCAAATCGTCGTTCTCATCTTTCTCTGTTCTCGAGTTCTCCTAGAGTTAATTAAACTTATCTGTCAGGTAAAACTACACTTTACTAATCAAGAATAAGGCTATTAATAAGCAAGAAGTAGTTGCGACTTGAACAAATGAAACTCTAAAATTGCATTCAAGAAGGTTCTGTTTTATGTAATAACTGACTGGAATTGTTTTAGCTTTTTGAAATGTAATATCAATTTACTTATTAATCTATGATATATTAAAAATATAATAATAATTAAAATTAAAATTAGCCAATAAATTAATTTATGTTTGATATGCTAAAAAAATAAAATGTTTATCTATTGAATGTGAGTTTCAACTTGTAATATTTTTGAATGTCTCAATATTATACTTAGTAAGTGTAAACTCAAATATATATTATGTGGAGTTCAATTCTCTGTCTATATTAGCCGCCATAACACAGTACAATTTAAATGTATTTGAACTGGGTTTAAACTTACATTGAAACAGACATTATTATTTGCACATACAAGCATTTGTAATGTGTAAAGTACTTATAAAGTAATGTATATACATCTAAAACATTTGACATTCAAATGTGTACCAAAAATGCATGCATTTTAATAATTTCGTATTTATCTTTCTCTTGAATCTTGTTCACTTTAAATGTAATTATTATTACTATCAAATCATAGAATATATGCTTTCATAAGGAGTAAATGTTATTGATTCAGAAATCAAGCTACTTCAAGAACGCGCGGATCTACGCCTGGTGGATGCTTTACGTGTTAACGGCGCTCTTTATCAGCGACCCAACCGAGGAACCCTGCACATACGAGTGGACTTATGGAATCTGTTCCGTCTTCCTCGCCTGGCTACTCTTAATTTTCCAACTCGAAAAGTCAGTGTACCTCGCATACTACAGAGCTATAAGTAGAATAGTGACGATGCATAGATATTTAATAAATATGCTTATTTGATGCTTATTTAAATTATAAAAAGTGACATTTCTACAAACTATATTCCATAACAACGTCCAACGACACAAAAATAAACAAACATTTTTCTAAATGCATAAATTTATATCTCAACATTTTTACCACTTTTAGAGTTTGTATAAATATCACACTTATATCTACTTACGAGTTTTAATAGCCACCATTACAATAAATATAATTCCTAATGTCTTTTTAAATCGATACATATTTTGTTTTATAGTTCTTCTCTGCGTTGTTTATTATATTTAGAAATCTTATCTTTTAAATGTAATGAAAGGCATGTCAATTTCTTTGCATCTATTCCAGTTTTGCCTTTACAAGAGTGAACACTCTCATGTTCAAGTCAGTTCTACTCTCACTGATGCAGGTCAGGGTTACATTCATAATTTACTTCATAGTACAAGTTTACTTTCACTTTAAGTAAAGTTGCACAAACAAATCTTATAATTAAACTAAAATACAAGGTAATATTGGCCTTTATAAAATAAGAATTGTAATAATGAAATTCTACGAAACCTATGTATTGTCAATAATTGTCTGTACAGAAAAATTTAATAAAACGCAAATATTCTTAAAAACACACGAGGACGAGCCTAAAGTGAATTGATATCTAAAAACATTCTAGTTTAATTCCATATATGAGAAATTTTAAATGTTTACTATTTATTATTAAATTTTTTCATTAGCTTCAAATAAAATTGAAGTTATTCACTCTTTCTAATTATTATGTTTTATTATAGTCATAGTTTTAGTCAATAATTTTTTCTAGATTTTTGAGCGTTTTTTCTCTACTAAAAGTTCTCTAAAAGTCGATCAAAAATAATAATCCGGAAAATAATTTCTAAAAGTTGAACATTAATCATGAATCCTCATAGCCATAGAGTAATAATACCAAGAGAGTTCACTTAGTGCATTTGAATGTATACATCTATCAAACTTTACAGACAAGGTAATTCGACCATGTAGATTTCGAATTTAATTTTAAAA
>JAYRBW010128268.1:0-16297 GCA_036023295.1 Invenusta paracnida | reverse complement strand
GCGGATACAAGAATGATGTTACATCTCGCAGATGCAGTCCGTGATGGATTTCAGAAAATTCTTCTGCGTACGGTAGACACAGATGTTAGTAGTGGTATTGGCTGTGGCAGCAACAACTAAACTCAAAATATAGGAGCTTTGGCTGGCCTTTGGGACAGGCCACCACTTCAGGCATATTCTAGCACATGAAATTGCAACATTCCTCGGACCAGAGATGTCACAAGCTCTCCCGATGTTCCATGCATACACAGGTTGTGACACGGTCTCGTCATTTAATACACGGGGTAAAAAAACAGCCTGGGATACTAGAGAAAGTATTTGACGAATTGACATCTGCGTTAGTTCATCTTTCTACGGGAACAGCAGACATCTCTGATGACGTTTTGGTGCTAGAGCGGTTCACCATTCTAATCTACGATCGTACTTGCAATCTCGTCAACATAGACGAAGCTCGACAGGCACTCTTCACGACGAAAGGACGAGCCATGGAAGCTATCCCCCTACAAAAGGAACCCTGGTACAACAAATCAAGATGGCTATGTATACGGGTGGTCATTGCTGGGGAAATATGTTCAAAGTTGTTATGAATCTGCCCTCACCTGGGGATTGGGGATGGATTGATTCTCATAACTGGAAACCCCTGGGGTCCATGCTTCCTGAAGCCGGCACATCTTCAAGGGAGCTTATTTGTTGTCAATGCCAAAAGAGTTGCAAGGGACGATGATGCAAGTGCAAACAAGCTAGTTTGAAATGTACCGCTTTGTGCCAATGTGTTGAAGAAAATTGTGACGTATAAACAAAATAAACTGAAACTTTACTCATTCTTAATAATGTGAATTATTATTTATATACATAGCTGTAATTAAGTTGCGAACTTTTCATTTTAGATTATTGTTAACACACTGTATTTACCATATTTTACATATTCATTTTTCATTAAAAAAATAAAATATGTATTACTAATAAACAAGGTAATTTTTGATAATTATGATTTGTTATAAAATTACCTATTGACAATTTCGTTATAACTAATTTATAGAAAACACTTAGGTGAACAAAATATACATTTTCATAAAAATATCTAAAAATGTACTATGATTTTGATAATCATAGAATATTATGATTTTTAAATTCCTTTTCCTGTATGATTCAAATTTAAACCGATAGCTTTGAAATTTGCACATTTATATAAATTGATATTACAAACATATTATAAAATCATATTGACATAAAAAATATTCTTCATTATTGAGATATTTACAAAAAACAAAAAAATCGATAATCATAGAACATTATTTTTAAAGTTTTTATTTATTTCCTGTAGGATTCAAATTTAAACCGATTGCTTTAAAATTTGTACCTAATATATAAATTGATTTTACAAACATATTATAAAATCATATTGATTTATAAAATATTTTTCGTTATTGAGATATTGAGATATTAAAAAAGAAAGGAAAGCGACCATTTTGTAAAATGGCTACAATGTGACGTTTTTTTCGGTGGGTCCATAATATCTGCAATTACTCATTATACTATTAGCTAAAACTGTGCCAAATTTCATGCTTGTACGTATAAACCCACAATTCTCATGATTATTATATGCGCAGGTATGTTAAATGACTCTGTATTAGTCGTTTTCTTAAAACAAAAACTATTAACCGATTAGCAATTAAATCGACTAAAATTTCTTACAGTGTAGGTACTACGTCTTGTGACAGCTGCCTATAACAGACTAAGTATATTTAGTATAATCATTCAATATTACTATATATTTATTTATTATGTATAGGTCATCGTTCAGAAAGTAAGATCACAACAATAAGTGGAACCAAAGTGGGAAACAACTGTTTCTTCGATTTTGTTAATGTGTTTGCTTCCAAACTTGGAGTAAACTTTCATTCTTACTGATTTCCTAACTTATGCAATCACGTAAGTTTGATTGTATATGTTCGAGTTGGCATTCAGCAAGAACATTTTGAGATACAAATTTACTCAATTCATCAAGAAGAATATTCCATGGTATTTCACAGAAGGAAATTAAGTAATTTTTTTCGAAAACAACTTGCGAATAAACAAATCTGCATGTAAATCTACCTTACACCGAGCAAAACATGGACGAAGTCTCATATTTTGACCAAAGAACATTTCCCTGGTTTTGATTGCAAAATATTAACGAGATATTTGAGTCTTTAAAAATGAATCAAGTTATCACTTTGAATGTGAATAATAAATAAGGTAAATTTGTTTTAGCAGGCGGTTACAAAATTAAACAAATTCATAACTAAATTGTCTTTGCCTTATAATTTGAGATAGCTACAGATTCGAACAATATAGTCATCAACATTTACTTTATGTTGTTAGGTATAGACTGCCATGATCATTGAAAAAAAGGTTTTTATATTGACTGGAGTAGGTATACATAATAAAAGTGGTTTAAAAGTTGCCTCTGGATATAGCCATATCTGACATTTGAATTACGTACCAGTTCACCATAGTGGGTATCATATTCATGCAACAATTATTGAAACTGACGATATTTCGGCTAGGGCGGGTTTCACGAACTACAATTCTCTAAAATTTATTTAAAGTGCTATTTACTAACGTTTCTCGAACTATAAATGGGTGTTGAAGGAAAATTTACAAATCTACAAATCCTTTGTATCGTACTGTATTTTGATTGGACAGCGTAAATTAAGTTTAGATTTATTTTTAGCAAAACAGTGTAAGGGAACCATTTTGTGTTTCCATTATATTACTTAAAAGCATGATCAGGTGAGTCGAAAACAGATTCGTTTTAGATTTGAGCGGTATATATTCATAAGTATTTATCGACAGTTATTAAAAAAATACACTGTATAAGTATTACTTCTTAGTTCTAGGTAATTATACAAAACTATTATGTGAATCAGTCTTTTATAGTGAAATTGTACCGCATATAATGATTTCCAGATACTCTACGTATATGGAGTTTATCGGTCTTATTTTTATGTTACTTATATAGGAATATATTTCAATAGTGAACCCTTTTATTCAACCTAAATTATGATCACTGTTCGTGAACTTTTCGCTTGAGTGATTAAAATAGGGGTCTTTAACTAAATGCTTTATCCATAATCTTATGAAACTGGGTGGCACTTTTAGTGCCAATGTGCCCTCTATAAAGATGAGTCACTTGACATATAAACACCCATTTCAATGTAATGTGTGTCATTTCTTTTGGGTGTTATCATTAAAATAAAATACTTCCATTGCAAACATTATTCCATATAATATCATTCAGTTATGATTCTCAATTACCTGGTGTTATACATATTTATTAGTATGTATACATTAATCGCATTTTTATCAAGAACATATTATATGGCGTATCCTCTAGAAGTACTAATTACAATTGAAATTGTTCTATTAAGATAAACGATTCATGCAAAAAAAATACAAAATCTATAAAACGTATCATATTAGTTTAATAATGTTAATATTTACATTTAATAATAAAATCACTATAAATAAGAGTAATATGCAATTTGAATTATTTACATACATATATGTAACTATATGCATTAGCATAACATAAAATACTACAAGGATCGAGATCACTTCCAATCCCTGAAATGATATTTTCCGATTTGTCACATGACAATCTTAACAAATATTTGAAGTCATCAAGAAAAAACTAATTACCAATTGAAATGTCTCGGTCGCCGCTAACAATTCCAAACATCAAAAGTATTAGAATCCAGCAAAACACAAATATAGCCACTGTCAGTCACTATAAAATAATTTATGACCGATTTTTCCTTCCGTAAAATTGTCTATAAATTAGTAGGGAATTCCCGGAGTAAGTCACGTGACCCACTTTGTGATTCGTGAAGCCCAAACTCGTAGATTTGTACAAATCGTTGTAATAGTAACATGTAGTTCGTGAAACCCACACCGGGATAATGTTAGCTAATGATTTAATGAATTCAACTAGCTTAAGCGAACCACAAAACATACCCAATGAATAGCTGCAATCTTTTCTTGGAGAATAATGTAGTTAATTAGCGTTACGCGTATCTTAATTGACTTTGTCAAAACGAATATTGTAAATCCAAATAAAAATAAAGTTTTTTCTTCAAATATATTTAATTCAAACGTTTTCGTCAAATACAATTGACTTCATCAGGAAAGGTAGAGAAACATTGAAATAAAAAAATTCTCTGTACCTTTCTCCTGATGAAGTCAATTGTATTTGACGAAAATGTTTGAATTAAATATATTTGGATGAAAAAACTTTTGACTTTTATTTGGATTTATAAATCATTCTCGATATATCAATTATAATATTGTAAAGCAAACAATTTTTATCAGTCATAGCTGGAGATCCATCTGTAGTCAAGGAATTAATTTTCTAGATAACTAATAGAAAACACATTAAAAACTGGAACTAAATTAATACTCGTAATAAATATACTGACAAAATGTACTATATGCTATAAAATGTATCTAAAAAAACAAGTCGTTAGCTCGAGTAAAATATTCTTTTTAGAGTTAAAACAGTTTAAAATTATTTCGGTTCTTTTAATAAACTCTTTGCTATCGTTGGGCATAATTAAATAACATATTCAATCTGTCTGTATATTGATCTGTCGGTATGTAATCTATTTTCTTCTTTATTTAAGTTACCTTTAGATAAAGGTCACTTTTATAAAAATTTTAACATCATTCTGAAGGTCACATACATTTTTTGAAAGGCTACCAGTGACCTCAAAAACACAGTTTGCGGAACGTTATTTGTAATGTACAGTAGAAATATATTTTTAAAATTTATAACCGATTCAAGAAGGTTTGAGTGAGACCTTTAGAATCTTAAGTAAGGATTCTTTAACGTCTTAGGAATACTATAAGCAACAATTATATTACGTTTGAAATTTTATTATTTTTAGTTATTAATTTCTAAACCTATCATATTTAAGTATTATAACTAATTGCATGTTGAAAGTATGTTTAAAACTTTTAGTCTATATATTCCTTTATAAGATAAAAGAAGTTATTTAATCTAAACTCTTAACACAAATGCAATCTATATAGATATAGTAGGAACTAATATCATATGTACATGTATGTTCAACTGAAGATTTAATAATTTAAAACATTGGTACTATTATAATGACATGTTATCAAAAATATTAACAAGTGATATAAAAGTAATTTATCTTCACAATTATTCTGCTTAACAAAATAATGAAACAACAACTGTAGTAATTAATTACAATAAACTATAAACAGGCTATCACATTATGTACGTGTATTCAGATGCATTAATAATAGTGAGCATCAGTAATCGATTATGCATAAATTGTTTATAAGATATTATAATATAATGTATATCATGTTATAAAAATTAATCATGCTGTAAAGGAATAAAAATTTCGTAAATTAGTATGCATGTTCCAAAAAATATTTCACATTTGACACAAAATTGGAACATCTCTTCCATTAAGTTACTTTATCAACACTACGTTATGTCTTGAATATGCCCGTGTATGTATGTGTGGCATGTGGATGTAGACAGACTTGGTTAGTCATCTGATTAATAAAACAGCAATAATTATATAGAGACTGGGAGGTCCCACTATTAATAGACACATTATTTCCAGAACTTGATGAATCCGTCGACAGACGCTGAGACAAGAAAACGCTGTCCAGCCTCAACAATAGCCAGATCGGAGATACTGTTCACATGGCCTTGAGTTGGATCGCGCTGGAGCGGACTGTTTGCAATGGCATCGCTGGATGTAGGCAATTTTAGATCCTCAATTAAGACTTCTGTACCTTCGACTACTTGATTTCTGGATGAAAGGAAATAATCACAAGCAAGATAATTTTAGAAACAAGTAAAAGCGAACATGATTCAGAGTATGAATATATATATATATATATAATTGGATATATTTTGGTAAGAAACAAAAATTCTATAAAACATTTGCTGAGAGAATAAAATTAGCATCTTGAACATCTCAGTGTTAAATTTATAACCTTGGTCATTGCAATGGAGCACACGCGGAAAATTAATAAAATTATTTTACAGTAAATAAAATAATTTTCAATTACACAATAGTAAGAAAAATAGCATATTTAAGAATTTAAATGTAGTAATAAATGCGTTATAGTTGACATATATTATATTGCTTGTAACATTATTAATATTAATTTTTCAGTTTAAAGTTATTTTACTATAAATAGTTCAACGATTATGCTACAAAATTGATTTGTTTGCAATCAACAAGTCAAAAAAGTTTAATAATGCATATATGCTAACTATAAAATAAGTAGTTTCAAATATAAGTTTCAATAAAACAACAATTTTATAACATTTAACATAAAAATATACAATATAATTTTATTTTATTAAATATTATACAAATCTGTTTAAATATTATTAAAGAATTAATATGAAGACAATTAAATCCAATAGATTAATTTTGTAAATCTTTATAAATTCCAGTTAAATAACAAAAAAAACGACAGCCTATGTATGTATACCAATACTATTATGATACTAAAATGAGCTTCGAGAATATAAAGAAGTTTATAGATTCGCCGAAATGCTTTTATCACAATATAACGTCAAGCGATTTTTCGACAGGAATTTTAGAACGTGCAATAAACGAATAATGTTTTTTTTTTCGAGAGACAGTAAACTATAGTCAACAAAGGCAACACATACTTGATGTAGACAATTAACTAGAAATATCGTTGTGAGGAAACTAGAGAGAGAATCTCTGGAATTAGCCTGCAATCGGTAGGGTGTGACTGTCACCCATAAAAGCTCAATCAGGCTAAATCGAGTGATAAATTGGTAGCGGCACGATTCCAAGGAATATAAGGCAATTCAATAAATTGGGGATTTTACAGTTTTATTGTAGGTAGATAGTTTAGCTTTAGGTAGGCATATATGTAGATATAAAATACAATATAATAATGTGAAAATTCCATTTACTTATAAGCATTTTAAAAAGTAGATTAGTTAATTTAAAAAAATCAAATTCAGATAATTAAATAATATGAAATTTTTCTCAGATATACGTTGTATGCGAGTATATAAATTTCGTAAATTTATTACCGATATCACAAATTGTTACATAGTAAAATAATTACTGTTGTAAAATTCATCTTAGACCTTTTCTTTTTCGACATATACAATATGATAATTAAACATGAGCGTAACTTTACCGATTTACTTTACTCAGTTATCTTATGTTGATATAAATTTTATAAAATTGATAGACAACCAACGGTAAAGATATTGTCTAATGTGAAATAATGATTTCATTGTATGCTTGTAATTGACAATTAAGTAGTTTAAAAGTGATGAAAGAATGTACATAATGTACAAATAAAGTTAATACAGGGTGTTCTATATCATAGACAATAATATAAAGAAACATTGTTAAAGTAATAGAAACTTAGTAATTCCAAACTGTGTCTATATTTTATTTAAATATAACATTATAACAGTTAGGATAAAACATTAACCAGATTTATAAAAACTGCTCAAAAATTACCCATTGAACTAAATGCATTTCTGAGATCGTTTTGGCATACACAGATAACTGGAAATTTTGCATTCATTGGTAACCATATTTTCCATCTACATATGTTCGATATTTGTCTTTAAATCGTTCGTGGTCTATTATTAAACACAACAAATTTCAGATGACAAGAAATAGTCTAATGGCCTTAAATCGGTCAATGTTTGCATTCATTTTACTGGACCTCAACGTCTATAATTCACCGAGAGAAAATTTATCAAAAGTTTCAAACATTTAAATCTTGTGTGGCGCTGTACAATCTTATTGGAACCATAGTAAATGTAATTGATATCAAAATAGGTGCATTTCAACTAATCAGATTATGAAACATAAAATAAAATAATTAATGTAAATCTTAATAAATGTACGTTGTTACACCGAGTGTTCCAATATTTTAATACAGGAATAATAATTTCTATCATTAAAATTATTTATATTAACTAATATAATGGAAAAACAATATACAGTACCTACTTAATAATACATAAATAATATATTGTGTTTCTTGAGAACCCAATAATATATCTCTCTATTGTTTGTTTTTAAATGTTCAAGTCACAGACTTCTATTTATACTTTATATCTAGTTAAATATAGAAGTCTGTGGTTCAAGTCAACTGAACTATTCCATCCAAGCCGTCAGTGAGGATTTACATCAGCCCAATAAACACTGTTGTGTTTGTTGATGGTCCAATTAAGGTAAAAGTTACATTCGTCAGAAAAGACAAGCTTTCTTAACCATGCAGAATCTACTTACTTGAAATCGATCGGTATTCAATCATTTTTTAAATTCTTTTTATGTCAGGAGATCGACGATATTGCTACTATTGTAACTTTTAATCGTAGATAATGGATATATATATAATCAATAGAATACATAATGTATAGTTGATTAAATATCTAAATCCAAATTTTTTGCATATTTCATATATTATAAGTACAACTATTTTCTTCATATAATTCTTTTATTATGTGAAATTTATGTACACATTATAAATACATAGTCTACGAAAATTTCTCCCGCCAAATCCCTCGCCTCACCGGTAATTGACTGAGACGGAGGATCGGCACATCTCCTCACTCCCCCCGCGCAGTGCAATCATTCCTGATTTCTCAGGACAAGCTAGGTCCCAATAGCGTAGTCGATAGTCTGTACCCCCGGTGATCACGTAGGGGGCGCTCGGCTGCCCACCCACAAGGAATGCGCGCACTGAGTGACGACTAGCCTCTTTGGAAGAGAGGAGAGGGGCATGGCTGGCCCACAGAGTCGTCACTCGGGTGCAGGTCTCTAGGTCCCAACATGATACCTCGTTGTTTTTGTCACAGGATGCAAGAATCTGGAAAAGTTGAAGAAAAAATTTAATAATGATCGAATGAACGTTTAATAGGAGGATACATTTTATAGCATAAATTACTAGAGTATAAGGCTTTAAGTTATCTTTTCTTATTTTGAACATCAGTTTCAACTGGAAGATTTGATATGATATCAAACAGGACCTTTTAGACTGCTTAACACTAGACTGACACAACTATCAGCCAGGAAAGAGGGAAATAAAGTCGGGGTTCGAATCCACATCCAAAGTTAACTGCTCTATCAACTAAGCCCCCTCTATATAACACACAATGTGTATTAAGTTGGAAAGCCAGTGATGCTTCTGATAATTATAATTAAAAGTTAAAAATTAAATCAAGACATTGATTAAATTAACCTATATAAAAAACCCTTTTTAAATTTTAACTTTAATTCTAATTATCAATCTAATTTCCAAAATTCTACTAAATTTACTCTAATCAGATACTGTGAGAAAGCCACCTTTCTTATCATAATATGTATTATTTATAAATAATATTATGTAAAATATGCTTAATATTAATGATTTATACCTTTAATCACTCTGTGAAAGAGGCAGGATATATGCCACAAGGATATAATCCACTTTGCATTCATGATTATGTCTTTAAATAAAAAAGCAATTTTAAATTTATATCCATAGAAAAATTCAAAAATTCAAAAAGTTAATTTATAATATTATATAATATTATGATATAGGTATACTATAGCTGGCATATAACAACAGTTATTCTATTTTTAAGGAATCGAGAGGGTATTACTGAATTTAAATTCAATTTTATTACATAAAATGAGGATTAAAACTGCCATAAATTGGCGGCACATGGAATCAATCAAACGCGGCTTTACTGGAAAAGAATAAATTGGAATTAAAAGAATAATAAAACTGCAATATAACAAAAATAAAATCAGTCGATATTAATTCCATGCGTATATTTGAATACTCGTCGAAAACTTGCTAAACCAAAACGACCTCTTCGTTCACAATATTTTTACCATTGAATTAAATAAAACAAATTTGCTGTATCCAATATTTTCTAATTAAAAAATTATAGTATTGTAAAAAGGCTCCAGATATCAACCCTTAAATAATATGTTTTTGAAACATTGGAAGTATTTTGATTGACGAAATAAGTTCCGTAATCCAACCTGGAGCCTTCGTTTTATGGAATAAATCACAAAACTTAATTTTAAGGAAACAATTTATAAATTAAGTAAACGAAGACGAAAACGCCATTTTGGAAGAAACATAGTACATAAGGTATAATAGTTGACATGTTACGAACGTACGGTTAATTATTAAACAACAAGCGAGTTAAAATTGCGAAAAACAGAGATAAAACAGTTTATTATTATCCCTTTTACCCTTTCAATTTGTTAAAACAGTGAATTTGGAAGAAATTCCTATTTTGGATTCATAGTCGGCATATACCGTGGTTTCTTTCCATTAAGAATTTTACTATTAATAAATTTTAAAAATTATAGTTGAAATCCTTACTGTTAATTATATATTTTTTTATAGGAAACTCTATAGGGGAGTGGTAGTGTACTGACCTGGGGTGCTGAGACCATCATATCTGGTGATGCCCCAAGGCCGGAAGCGATGCCAGCAGTTGGTATGGCAACACCCGCTGAGCCGGGATGGAGAGCGAGGCGGTAGAAGCTGGCATTGTAGGGGTGCTCAGCATGGCTTACGGGCCGCTGATAACGCAGATCCCAGCAGACGAGGTGTCCACGGGAGGACCCAGTCACTAGCCAGGTGTGACATCCATGAACCACCAAGCTCAGCATCATGCCTAAGATGGGGGAATTTCTCTTATTATTGTTAGTGTTTTAAAAACTATGTCTTTTTAACTAATTTAAAAAATCAATATTGTTGAAAAAAAAGTGTAATGTATTTAAATTAATTATGTACATATAACTAACTTGTTATTCGTTTATAAACATATCATTCCAAATTGAAATTCAATTGTAACTTATTACAGGGTAGAGAAACTTTTATAAAACCAAATAAAAGTCAAGAAAATAAAATTTATGAAGTATATTTAGACTTTAATTTTTTCCTAATGCGAACATCGTCAGGAAAGAAATAATTAATACATTAATACAATAAACAAGGTATATATAGAAATACAATAAGTACAACTTACAAATGTGATCCTTATAGGTGTGAATACAGATCAAATTAAGAAGAGATAGAGAGATGAGAAAAGTTTAAGAAAGTATGACTGGCATAATTGCGCAATAGAATTATTTATAATGGGTGGTTATAAGTTATGGAAAGGTCGAGAAAATTATTGGCAGTGTCTAAAATTGAAAAGTTATTAGTACTACAGGAGCAACTACAAGAAAGACGGTGTGAAGCAATAGCCGAATTTCTCGACGGTGAGCCATGCTCAGAAGTTCTAGTGAAGAGATGGCGCTTAGTTTTACCTACGTAAAGACATTGCCTATTCTCAGAACAGGTAAATTTGTAAATGACACTAGATTTTAAAGCAAGAGGAACACGATCTTTAAGCAAGAAATACTGAGCTATTTTAAATGATTTAAAAGCTAGTTTGAACGGAAATGTTAGATTATTGGATAAGAGTTTTAATTTATGTTTGAGAAGGACTGAATGCCGACCGAAAAAGAAAGGACAATAATTCTAGAATTATCAATCTGGTTACTAATCGAAGGAAGGAGCATTTTTTAATTTAAAAACGAGTTAACACAAGATCAAAATAAGCTCTGAGGATACGAATAACGAGCAATTTTTTTAGATACATTAACGAGATCAGATTAGATTAAGTTGCCGGAGGAGCAAACGCAATAAGCACGACAAATATGACAATACATAGGTAAATTTTTCATGATTTAGGACAATTTTAAGCACGAAAGTTCAGTGAAATGCCAGAATTGGTAGGTTGGTAGCGTGTACTCCAAACTTACATATACTGGTATTTTATTTAACTTTCTTGCTTTTTGTCCTAAATCGTGGAAAATTAGCTTTATTTATTGTCTTATTATCGCGTTTGCTCCTCGTGGAACTTATTCCACTTTGATCCACTTTGTAGTTAATGTATTCAAACTTTTATCATTCTTGCGCAATTAGGCCAATCATACTTTCCCAAACTTTTCTAATCTCTCTTTCTCTTCTCAATCTGATCTGTATTCATATTTATTAGTTTTATGAGTTGTACTTATTGTATTTCTATATATGCCTTATTTATTGTATCAATGTATTTATTTTTTTTTCGTTCCTGACGATGTTCACATTTGGACGAGACTATAAGTCGAAATATACTTCATGAATTTTATTATCTTGGCTTTTATTTGGTTTTATTACATGGTGCGTGCATTTTTTCCATAATTTAAATGTCGCTCTAAGACTGTTAATTTCATGATTTTTAGCATAATTTTTCAGTTTTGAGTATAATTTCTCGATTTTAGTACTATATTTTTAACTCAAATGACAAATGACGGAAAATTATTTTAACAGGAACAGAATTTTCAGCGTATTATCATATTATTATACGGAATTATCATCAAAGTATTATCATATAATTGGGTATTTGAGAGGTACTATGATAAAGCATTTGTGCAAAGAAAAATATATATATATAGAGATAATTGAACAATAATATAAAAATACATAGCTATAAAAAGTATATAATTCAAGATGCATTTATGTGAATCATTATTGATATAAAAAGTTATACACATAAAAAAACCGAACTAATGGTACAGTTGAATGGTCAACTAAAATTACGCAAATAATAATCTTTTCACATGTTGTGCGTCAAATTCTTCTTTGTCCTTTTAGTACTCTTTTGAATACGATCCTCACACTGTGATTCATCTAAAGTGGCTTGATAGGTACTACTTCTTTGCCGAACGTACTGATGGCAACAATTCGGGAGTCATCTGAATAATCAATGGATTTTCACCATATTTGACCATATCGTAGACCATTCTTTGAGATATTAGAGATAACTGATACCTATTGTCCGACAAAACCTCATCGTTAACTGATAAACCACACTTTTTAAATTACAAACCACAGGGTTCTGTAATCATCTTTGCTTTCAAGAAGTTCAACGTAAAATTTATCCAGGCGACAAATATATATATCAATGGCATAATTTCTCTTTAATATTACCGTCTCTGAGCATTGCAAAAATTCCGATTTTGCTTTATACATCGCAAAAATATATACATATTATTAGTGTGTATATATTTAGCGACCTGATCACCAATTCTCACAGTTGTACTTAATAAAGCCCACGAGCGAAACGTTGTACGTTTGAATACCTTTAATACACGTGGGTATCCGAAGACTAAAATACATTGTCATTTCTTTTATAAAATTCCCTATTAAATAATCAAACGCTAAAAGTGTGTACAATTTATATTCTACGCTTTAAGCATAGTCAAGTGAATGGATCAAGGCATCAGAGTAGAGCAGCAGACTTCTGATGCATGGTTAGCGGGTTTTAATTCGAGATTTCGAAAATGTTATATTAAATTTACAAAAGAGACCCACAAGGTGTGTATGCCCACCCCCAATTACCATGTGCCATGTCCTGCTCCAATATCCACGCGTGTCTGCAAGCCTCGGAACCTCCAGACGGAGCCCTCAGGTCCCTCGCGACAATATAGCCGCCTGTAGTGACATAGACAAGGAGGGGGGAGTCTCCCCCAGACCAACCGTAGTGGGCAGGGGGGCGGGGCGCGGCCAGACAGATGCATTTCCCGTATCGATCAATGGGTAAAGGATTGACCGCAACCCCTGTGCCCTGGACACGATCGACCAGATGAAGGTAGGAGCCGTCGGCAACTGTGGCCACTGAGCGGTCGCAGTCCGTCCATATTAGGCCCTGGATGAGAGATGGGCGAGTTGGTGCAACAATTATTTGTAAGATTGAATTAAAGTTGTTATTACACAACAAGACTTTTGGAAAATACAATATAATGATCAACTCATAAACATATAATTAAAAATTATTTTGATATGTAATTTAAGTCAATGTAAAAAAACTTAAATTGCGCCACCCGCAATGAATCCATATATGATTTGCTCCAGAAAAAATATGGGTCATTCATGGCTATCTAAACAATGTCTAGAGTTTCGGGAGGTCAATACAGAAAGTACTTAACAGTTACACGTTCCTACTACCCTCAAATCAAAATTAATTTCTATAAATTATGCGAGCGTTTGTTTAATCCTCTATGATTCATGACATAGAGCTTGGCATGTAAATTTTCAACATATTTACAGTGAGTAATTAAAAATAAATATTAAATTACCATACACGAATGAAATTAGGCTAATTGTATAGTAGAATGACTTACTAATTATTAAATAAACACTATACGTCAAAATGTACAAAGAATGCCATACTTAGAAATTTACACAATAAGTGAAAAATATATCGTCACATTAAGAAGGCAATAAAATGTTACTTTCAATTATAATAATATACGATTACCTCTTACGCACAAACCAAAATATGACGTACGCTGCGCTTAAAAATAGGACATACCTACTTTGTCTATAACTTCAGTTCATGTCGTTGCTATAAGCAAATTCAAGGTCAATAAGGAAAGAAGTAACTTGTTATGTAAAGAAGTCGATTTTTGTGCAAATTAAATGTAACTTATATAGTAAAGAAGAAACTTATTGTATAAATTATTAATTACTTCTTTAGTAAAGAAGCAACTTAATTGTGATAAAAATACGTAGTTTTGTTTTTAAAACTCTTGATTACCATAGCAGATAGCATTCATGCGAATCCATCGATGAATATCTACAATATTAACGCACTACCCTGGGAAAGAATTGTAATTTCAAAGCTGTGACTGCTGATACTCATCGTGACGAGTACATTAGAGACGCATTTATTAATGGATTTCTATTTTAGCCAATCAGACAACGTCTACTGGAAAACCCACCGCTAGATCTACAAAATATTTATAACCAAGCTCGTGTGCAGAAAAACAACGAGTCTGCTACAACGAATTGTTTAATGCTACAATCTCTGTACATTCAATAAGTGCCTTGATAAACTATGCGCTAATACAACAATATCGATCTCTATAAAAGGGGAACCGTTTACTGCTCTTATTGACGGTAGTTCCAAATCTTTCATTACTAGAGACTGTGCGAATAGGTGGTAAATAAAATAAACTGACCATTGGTTCGGCGTATATAATATTGTGTATAATATTCCTATATATTGTAAAATGTTGTATTTTTATCTAGATTTATGTAACCTGTTCAGTTGCGACTAATCAACATATAGTTAATCATTTTTATGTTAGAATCGGGATAACGTAAATCTAGATAGTAAATATACAATTAAAAGTTCAAGTAATAATATGACTTGAATGAATCCCGTTATCTTCGGTTAGAATAAAGCATGATAATTTGAAACAACTGATGAGGTTCATTTGTAAGTCAAGAACATTGTTTATTTTGCACTAAAAATCAAGGCAGAAGCAGGTAGGCACCTTGCAGGCCTTGGAAGCAGCCCCACCGCCAGGAACAACTGCTGTGTAGGTCTTGCAACTTCGCACAGGCAGGTAGCGATTACAGGTATCGTCCTGAATACCAGTCATCATACCGCAGTCCCAAAGTTTCACCAGACCGTCGCCACCACAAGAGATCAACTGTCTATCACTCGAGTGGGATAGTAAGCTGGGAAGAGAGAGAGAGAAAGAATGCAAATTAAATTCTTTTTTTAATCGTGTAATCATGAATCAAATGAGTGCAATGAAGGATTATATACGTTTAAACAGAAAATAGTTAGTTAGTACTTCAATTAAATATATTTACAAACTAAATAGTCATGGCAACAGGTTATATTTTGAGACATAATACAGAATAGTTATTCTTAATAAGCTACCATAATAGCTTTTTATATTACGTCAAACTTAAATGAAGTTTTGAACAAAAATTCAACCGAAAAATTTCTGCAGTAGTGATGATGAAATATACACCAACATGGATGTTTTATCTATATCATCGACCGGAGTTTACCATAACAAATAAAATATAAAGCTACATACAAAACGAAAATTATTGCGATAACAATACAATTAAAGTAGGTATCTGTTTAATTCCGGCTGAAGATTGATGAAACGTGTTGAGTTGGTGTGTATTATTATAATTATTGGATGTTTTAAATCCAGAATCAATTTCAGCTTTTCAACTGAATTTGTAGTCAAGCATTTATTATTATTATTATCATACTAGGTAATTCTGGGTAAATCTGGATACGTCATGCTGGGTAATGCCAATAAAACATAAGTGTATGTATAGGGGTACCCAAAAAAAATCGCCGTTTTGTCCATATTTAACAATATATATGTATACATTAATTTATTAA
>JAYRBW010128257.1:0-16297 GCA_036023295.1 Invenusta paracnida | reverse complement strand
TTCAGACAATAAGTCAATATAAACTAGGTCTCAAACAAATAAAAGTCAGGAAGTATTGAGCTCTGTTGAGCTATTGTGACGGAGTAACGCCAAATCAAATATGGTCTGGGGTATGTCATACCCCAAACATAGGACAACCGTTAATTAAACACTGTTTATAGCACAGAGTATATATTTTACTAGGCAGATGTTCAAATCAATGCTGAATACCGCTATTTTTGTGCAATACTTTTAATATGTTAATTTTACTGAAAATATCGATGGTTGGTTATTAATATTATGATAGTTATTAATGAAATAGTACCTACTACATATTTGTTTAATACAACTATATTAATGCCATGTTGTTTGAAGCTTAACGATTTTCTACGGATAAACATTTTTAGCGTAATCAATAAAAAGTGAAATTCTGACTATTTTTAGTGGCAGATAATCTAACATTTATTGTAACATCAATTTTCGTGGACGAGTATAATAAAGTAATATTCCTAAATATATAGTGTTCTTTTGGTTAATTAAAAAACAAAATTCTATCTAATTTTAAATTCCCCGATAATTTGTTGACCTTCCTTCTAGAATTTGATATCGCCTATTAACAGCATTATTGTATAGTTTATATTAAATAATTTCTAATTCAATAACTGTGTTCCCTAGAAAATGTTATTGAATACGTTGTTGCGCTCACACCCATCCAATACAACAATACATGAATGGAGACCTCAAACAATAGATGCATAATAAACGATTATTTTCTTTCACTTTTCACATTTCTTTATCCTTTTTTAAAAATGCTCCTTTATCCCAAGTTTAGTTAACCATTGTAGTATAATAACCTTATTCCGCCACCTCCTTACATCGGTCAGTTTAACTGGGTAATTTTAGCTTTCGTGAATTACATTGAATATATATTGCTCCGGTAATCTTTAACATTATATTATTTGTGATACGCGTCGCAGGTTTCACGTTGATGGCTTTTGAAAAAATGAATTTCTTGCTTCGTGTTAAATAATAAATGATTCTATTGTTTGCCGTATATACACTCTGGAATATATAAATGATCCCGCTGCTAGCACCCTCCAGCTACAAGGAACGAGGTACCAACATTGACCCCCCTATAGTCCCGCAGCTAGAACCCTCCAGCTACAAGGAACGAGGTACCAACATTGACCCCCCTATAATTGTAGATAATGGGGTCAAACCTTTATAAATGGACGTCTGCCGGTGTTGGGAGGGTGGGTTTGGACCACAGTGGCATTTTAAAATGTCACATTTTAAAAAATAGCCTGAATATTTTTAAAATTTAAGCTCAATTTTCTTATTTTTCTTATTTTTAATCTAATGTAAGTATTAATAACCTTTTTAAAATTATGTTACATATGATTTTAAACATATATCTATTTTTTTTTTTTTTAATCAAAATTAAATATCACGTCATTACGTTTCCAGATGCTTTTGAATATTTATTAGTAAATTTATGCTAATTGTGTTGCTAAAATTGGCCGGTACTTACTAATATTCAAAAGCATCTGCAAACGCAATGACATAATATGTGTGCTTACAAACGGTATGTAAAACATTTTAGCAAACCGTATTTGCCACACATATCGATTTGGTTAAAATTTGTGAATAGTATGCGTTGACTGGCCGATTGTATTTAAAATATCGGTGCATTAATCAATAATACAAAATCATTAGTTAAAATAGTATTCAATGCAAACAGAACTTATAAAGAGTTGAGCACTGGTTATGTATGTCTTATTCTGTAGAACTGACACACTCGAAAATATTCAATCAACATACATTTCATTCGGATTTATTCAAATTTACAATTTCGTACAATATTTTTAAAGTTTTCATTTGGTTTTATTTAATATAATTAATTAATTTAGAACTATGTTGATAAAAATATGAATACAATTTTTAAAGCATATATAATTAGGATGAGTTCAAAACTTTGTTTTATAAACAAACATAATACTAATTTATATCTTATTTAAAACATAAAACAAATTTTCTACATTCCTTCTTGAAATTTGAGACTAAGAAGAGTCCATATCTTCATATTTATTTGAGTCCAACTTTATTCTTCATACTGTTACACATGTCTATATCCATGCTCAGATATCGTCACGTTCTTAGTATATCATATTAAAAGAGATTAAAAAGCTATACATAACTCCAATTCTCCCTAAATGCTTTAGCTTCATCTTCACTAAACTCAAATGATGAGAAAATACTGTCAATCCATTACTATCTGGTTGAGACATACTATATATACGTATATGATCGAATTCATTGGGGAATCTTACCAGAAATATACTTAGGCCAACAATTTTGGCCCAGAGGAATCATATCACAAATTACTTAGCTAACACTCATTCGTAGATTTGTTAAGTCTACACTGTTTTAACAGTTTGAAAATAGCATCACAAAGTGAATTTATTTGAAACGTAGGACCATTTATTCTCAGAAAATAGTTGGACTATAAATACCAAATTTGGGTGAGCAGACATAGGATTTTAGAATTATTGCAGAATTCTTCTTTTTCCCATTTAGCGGCATTGAAAGATCCCCCCCCGCTACATTAGTGGGAGATAAACAGGCAAAAATAAGTTATTTGCAATTTTTTTAAATGCTGAAAATATTACAACTGCGTTAAAAAGATAATATTATTATAAGTTAACTTTTGAATAAAAGGAATTAAAACTAAAACATTAGCTACGGATAACATCGAAAGTATAGTTAGCCCAGTGTTCCAATTAACCCTCCCACCGCATACCGGGTAGTGAGGGAGGGGAGAGGGGGAGGAGAAATTCACCACCCCTCTCTCTTCTATTTTCGCTGGCATTTTTTTTCAACAATTTGAGTATAGCAAGCTTTCGTGACATTTCTTAAAATTATGTTTCATTACTTTTAGCGCTGTATTCACTACTCGACACCCCCCCAGGAGAGGCACGTGACCATGGTAAAAAATCCGTGTTTAAGTTTAAAAAAATGAGAATTTGAAAATCATTAAAATTGTTTTATTTTTCGGATATTTAATAAAAAATTAAATAAATTATTAAATTATCGCTTTTTTTAACTAAAAAATTTGTTCTCTTTATTTACTTTAATTTTTCCTATTTTTATTTTTTTGGATGGAATGTGTTTCAAAACATCCTCAATTTCAAAACTGTACTCCTCCAGTATACCTTTTATAGGGGGCGACCTTTGCGTGCCTAGTCACCACACCCCCTCTGGATGCGCCACTGGCAGTATTATTGCATAGAGCGGATTCCTTGAAAACGTCCATAAACACAATCGCAATTATCTGTGACTTGGAATGCCTATCAAATGCAAACGTCCGTATAGATGGTAAATAAAAGGATGTCTCGTCTGGTAACTCATAAATGTCCTTTGCATCAATAACAACAAAGGTCAACGATTTATTGAAAGATTTCCAAAATGTTGATTACGTTATTTCTATAATGCAAATGTTTCATTTCACTTCAGATTGGAGAAGTCTGAAACTTGCTTAATTTTAAACAATAACAAATAACAAAATTATTTTTAAATTCGATTAAATTACGCTTGTTTCTTTGTGAGGTTTGATTGCAATTCTAATTAAATTTCATTTAGAAATAAGTTTAACCACTTTGCTACCTTAAACAGCACATTATGTTGTTTCTGGGGATAATAATTCAAATTCAGTAAAATGAATGTCTTCTTTATTTTGGTATGAGTATCCGTATCTAGGTATACTTGTTACTTGTGAAGAGAGGGGTTCTGTTATCAGAACTCTGCCTGACTTCCTTCTTTCATGTATATTGATGACGCGGACAAATGAATCACACAAATGTGAACATTACATATACCGCATCAACGACAGAAATTACCAAAGACTTTAAACATAGAATTGAAAGTATAATAGACGTTTTTAAAACGGCCAGTATCTCAGCCGGTAACTAAGCGATTTGGTACGTTAGCAACGAGAGCGCTTAGGATGTCTGCCCTATGTACCTACATATATGCAGCATATAATGTGCGTCATGCTTACCTTCCTATGACGCATATTTACGTCAAGTTTACAAGTAATATGCTCTAATCTAGTTTTATGGGCTTAGGAAGGGACAAGAGCTGTTAGTGCAGTACAGTAGGCAATTTATTTGTTTTAAATTGTGTTTTAAATTTAGTAAGCGCTAAATTTGAATTATGAATTATACGGGATTGATGTTTTTTGCAAAACAACATAGAGGAATTATTGATGCAATTTGCACTATACTAATATATTAGTACACCGAGGCCTTGTTTGTGCATTATTCTTGTTCCACATATATATAGTATGCTCATGGTTACCACGACAAAGTCGCTTGAAATAGATATACTTTCAATGCTATCAAATCTTTCTATCTCCGTCTTAGAGCCCCTCTAGGCTCCACGCAACGTCCTGACCTGACCACCGCAAAACACAGGAGCAATTGTGTATATCGAGAAATGAGAGCGGAAGCACACATTAAGATGCGGCGTTCTACTGTAGGCTTTCCTGCTTTCCATAATTATTGCTTGACAGAGAAGAACGGACACGAACTATACACGAGAATAGGGAGTATATGCGTGTGCTTATCTGAGTTCCTGTGAGCAGGAGAACTTTATGGCCAGTCACCTCAACAGATGTATTATAATATATATGTATAATGATGTTGGAGAAAGATTGTAACTTCTTCTCAAAGATATGTCTGTCGGAAATGTCTGCGGTTCTCCACAGGAAAGGGAACTACAATTTCAATTAGATAACCGCGCAGAGCCCTCGCTTTTCTACATCCCTGGAGCCCCCTCCTTCTTAGCACTCTCTCGCGCGCTCCTTAACTAAATTATAAAATCTTCGTAAAAGTTTGATGATGAGGCAAATTGATAGTAGTTACAGGAATAATGTGCTCTCGATTTATATGACTTGTCAATGCATTAATATCGAAATATATTCTTTTCAAGTTTGTGAGAATTTCCGAGAAAATGATCATACACTTAAATAAAGTTTCCGTGTGCAAGGAAAGTGTATATTTTATATTTGTGAAGTTCCCCATTATTCAATTATAGAAGTATACATGACATCTCGTGTTTCTATATTATATTATCTCAATTTCTTTTAGTTCTTGTAGTACTTTAAGATTATAAAGGAATGTATTTAATAGCATTGAATCACTACTCTATACATATACACGTATTATTTAGCCACTGTAAAAAGAATCTCTTTCATATTTGTCAAGAATAAATCTTGCTTAAATCCAAATTAATACGAGCAGCATTTCGGATAATGAGACTGTCTCTATCTCAATCGATAATTAGTTCAATGCTACCTAATATTACATCACAAATGAGATAGACTAATTAGTTTCTAAAGCCTCTGCAGCGACTAATTAAGAGTAAGACTTGAGTATATTGGGGGCCAGGGCCCGGCCATCAGTGTAGTTATCATTTAGAAAACAGTTGAGACATATAGGTTCAAAGAATTCAGCGCGAAGCAGGCCGTAACTTATGTGAGTAGCTTTCACCAACTTTGAACATCTTGTACATCTCGTCTATAAGAGTATAAGTATGTATACGAGTATATATGGAGAGGCTACTTTCCATTATTATACAATCCCGAATTTCTAACAGAACAGCTATAATATACTGGTTCTCCTCGTTTCTCTCTCGCATAAAGTGTGTTGCGGTGGGTTCAATCCGCGTGCAACACAAAGGCACATAGAAACATTACCTAATTCATCAACAAACACACGACTTGTTGATACCCTAACCCCAGAGCAGCTCTCCCCCCCTCCCTCTTCCTTTAATGTCGCTAAATGCTCCCCATGGCATGTGCAGCCCTTCCACCAGCTCAGTGAGAGTGAAAGAAGTCATGTCTCTCGCTCCCCATTTACACGTTCCTTCTTAATTACCAGTATGTTGAACACAGACAGCAAGACAATTAGCCCGGGAAAGTCTACTGTAACTTGTGTCAACATCCCTCTTTGCCATCATGCTCTCGCCTCCACCAACCAATTTGCACACTGACTGTAACTGCTTTGTTTCCTCCGAGAATCTCTCTGCAGTGCCTCTGTGTTGTATGTTTGCCCTCTTTTCAGACCTTCCTCCTGCACCCTTCTCTTTAGGAATATAGTCGTCCCGAAGCGTTCAACTAATTCATGAGGCAGACGCATGGGCGCTTGAGGAACCTCTGGATGTATAGCAAGCTATCTGGGGTTCTGTTTGTAGTTTTGTAATAATTGGTGTTTAATCCTGATTTCCTTCGTTTTATTTGTAGTGTGTGCTACATAATATCTATATATACCATATTATATATGTATGTAGGTGTATCGAATTTTCATTTAAACGAGTTAAAAAAAATATTGGAAATAATTGTCCCAGTCTATGTATAGAATGGAGATTGTGCAAAAATGTTTTCTACTTTAGACAGAATTATTTGTAGTTTATTAGAATTACAAGGCCAAGGAAGAAATGAGTGATATATGAACACAGTTTAAAAGCTCTACAAAAATCATATTTAATAGTCATGAGAGGTATAGTTCACTAATTATTATATTATTATATTATTATATTAGGAAAAATAGTTGAACCCAAGTAGCAGTATTTAAATATAATAAAAAACGAAACATTGTGCTATTTTGTTCAAAACTTTAATACGTCTTGGTTGATTACATGGTTTTATCAGAAAACTGGGTTAAATCAGAGGGAGAGAGGAGAGGAGAGGAGAGTTATTATAATTATATAACTGAAACGCATAAATAAGCTTAGGATTACATCATAGGTAAGTTTTTAAAATTTATTGCACTGTTAAACTTTATTTCCCAACATATAGAATATAAATAGTTTTTGATAAAAAGAGAACGATAAAAATCATGAATGTTTATTTAATTTATTCTAACGTTGTTTTATAAAAGACACAGCTAAATGAGGTCCCAGAACTTTCAAACTATTGTGTTCCGTACCCTTTAAAATCATGTTTTGTATTTCTTTGAAGATTCCCCAGATAAAATAAACATTTTTGTATTTTTTGTAAATAATTTTGGATACCAAAATGTAGAATAATAAAAATAAAATAATACAATTTTATATATTTTTATATATACAGTACTAGATAAATTGGAATATACAATAGATAAAATAAACAAGTTATACGGACAGAAATAAAGCGAATTTATACAATAACAAGAAACTGATTTCAACATTAAAAAAAAACATTGATTTTGTTAATTTTTTTTTCCACTCTCACAAAAAAGTTTCATTTCAAAATATAATTTTTTCAACCAAAACAAGTCTAAAACACTTTGGTTTACAGCTATACTTACCAAATTTCAAGGCTTTGTGTAAACTGGGGTTGAATTATAGTGGGCGTGAAATGTTTCTTTAAACATTTTTTTACCTTTCAATGAAAACACCTACTGCGTTATATAGAATCATTATTGTTATTACTTGTGAAGCCAGTGATGGCTAAAAGTAATACTTATTACTGAGAAAACGTTATAAACAATCTGCCAGTAAAATAGGCGAAGGCACAATCTTCTCAGATGTATAATCTAACTCTTTTTTTTAATCTTCCAGACTTAACATTTAGATATCACTTTTTCTTAATTATAATTACCTGCAACTTACAGCATCACTGACTTATATATTTCGTACTGAGGGGGTTCCAAAACAGTGCCTCTTTAACCTATAACATCAAATACAAGTATATAACACCTACCGCATGATAAACAGAACGCACCAAGGAATATTTAAAAGTGCACGACGGCGCAACTGAAGTACCTTGAAGTTATTGATCCAATTGGGAGCCAACCCCAGCTGATGTGCGACCCCCTGAACCACCTTCCTCCTTCAAGAATATATCATCTCTCTCTCTCTCTCTGTATGTCATCTTTCTTGGGCAAATATCCTACTCCGATGAAAGAGATTAGATATCAATCAATATATCCACTTGCGGTTGATCTCCACTTGACTTCAAGGATCGCATTGACAAACATTTTGAGAAGAAACTTGTCATGTTGACCTCGCCTTATCTAAACACTGATATCAATGACTTAGCTATACAGGTTAGCTTATATATATATATACATGAAAGTCAGGCACATGAATTGTTGTCATCAAATTCGTGTCTTTTCTATGCTAGCACTATACAGAGGTGCATCTGGGGATAACTTGATTCAAATATAGTTCGAGTAACGTGACAAAGTTTCTCTCTCTCTCTCAACTAATATTTTGAACTACTTACAAATCAATATTTGTATGTGTGTCAAGTTTACACAGAGCTGTTATGGCGGCCGAAAAAGCGGGATTGGCCTAATGTAAGATTTAAAATTACGCTTCAAAGACGGTCCATTAGTTGCTTAGCAACAGCCATTTAAACAAGGTCATAGGTGACGTGATTTGACTTCTATGACGTCAGCGAAATAGGGTCTAATTCTTAAAAGTCGTTGTAACTCATGCGTCATACCGTATTGAAATACTATCTCCATGAAGATAATTGTTATCTAATAAAGAAGTATTCTAAGATATTACGCAGTGAAAATATTGTCAAATATATATTTATTTTTTATAAAAAAATGAGTGTACCTAAGCAACAATTCATTTAGCTTTATTAAGCAATTGAAATACTTGAAAAATAAAAAGGTTTCGTATTTATCCGCGAAAAAAAATATATATTTGCTTTATATTTTTTAGAATGTGGTAGTCACGTGACAGTCACGCTGTAACCATTGCTCCATTAATTGTTCATGTTAAAGTCATAGCAAAATCCCAACAGCGTATTTAGGAATAAAGTTAATCGATTAAAATTTATAGAAATGCAATAATAATTCAAATCGAGAAATTTCTGACTAGTATCGTTTTATTTACACGTCAATAAATCCTTCCTATTATTTCGTTTATACATATATTGATTGATAGGTAATAAATTCCGGCGATTATTCTGAAAAGATCGATTTTAGGTAGAAAATGTATTTTCCAATAAAACGTCAATATCAGTCTCAAACTCGGCTCACTGACGAAAATAATAACAAAAAGAAGAATAAACTTAATTTTAAACGTAATTTAAACGTAAAGGTGGAAAAGTCAACTTTTCTTTACAAAAGTGGTACTTTTCCTTGCATTTTTTACTTTTTCGTACACTTTTTCATGACTATTTTCCTGAAATTGGAAAAGTATTACTTTCCCATTCGAGTGTAGAAATGTGCTTGTCCATTGAAGGAGCGTAGCTTTTTTCTATATATACTATATTATCACGCTAATACACTCATATATATCAAAGTGGATGGTTATTTGTCTGTTATCATTTCTTTAGTTTTAATCAATTTGTATATCCCTTATTTGTTAAATATTGATATTGATTCTTTTTTATAACTTTAGAATTGATTTTTTTTAGCCATAGTAATTTGTAAAACATTTATTTTTCTACCAATCCATAGAATAAGATAGCATCCCTTCTTTAGAAAAGTACTAATAATCTCCGCATACTCCTCCGATTGAAATGGCAGCGCAAAATAACACTCGGTATTATTATTATATTCATTTAATATTCAACCGATTGAAAACGACATTTTCTTCATTAAAATCACGTATATTATATGCATAGTTATCAAGTATTCTATTAATTTCACCGAAATATATAACATGTACTATTAATAACTCCTTTTCTAACAATTACACTCACTCCCTTCTAAGTAAGATTAAATGTCTTCCTTGAATCCTTTGTCTCTTCCAATATTCGCGAAATATTACCGTACGCAACTATAAGCGACATGAAAACCATATTTTTTTACGAATAAAAAAACTTACAACATTTATTGCTTTTACCGAGGCATTTTTTTTGTCTATAGCATAAATATAGCATCATCTATTATTCACAAGGCTAGTAGTAGACAGACAGACAGATGAAATATATTGCATTTGACGGCTTTCAAAAGCAGGAAAGAATGTTGCAAGATATTAATCGTCCGAAATTTAGACTATAACATTATTTGTTACTAAATATACGACAGATGTAGGCCAAACCAAGCAGCCACTCTCTATAAAGCTGTATCCATTTTCAATATAATTTAATCTCGACAGGTAAAAATGCACCGCATTGCATTATAGCCCAGAAATATAACTATTTTTATCCATTTCATCTGCGATGTGTTGATTTGGGTGTGTTCTTCTAGAAATGGTACAATAAGTTTCACTTTCGTGATTCAGGCAGGTAATGTTCAACTAACACATGAGAGGAGGGGGGGATACACATTTTCTATAAAGAAATACAAGTAATTTCCGTGTTATTAAAAGTCGCAACGGTGCAGTTGTCATATTTTCTATTAACTATATGTTTGCAAATTATATAATAAACTTTTTCTTCAGTATTGCTCGAATCAGACATTTGAAAATAATGTCATATTACGTAATAATCTACTCTTTTTTTCATTGCTTTATATTTTCAGAATGTGCAAAATTAATTACTGTACTATTTATATGTTTTTTGATATTTAAACGTTAATGAATAAATCTACGTATATGTGTATATCAATATACTTCGAAGTATTTATACCGCGGGTCCAGCTGTTTGGAGATTTAAATTAGGAATTTAGCCAATCACCGCATATACTTAAATGGCAGACTCGTTTTGCTCATTTGGAGCTCATCAGTGACATGCAGAGTATCAAACCAGGGTCCTCACGATTGCAATGCAAACACTGTAACCGCTTGACCACAGGAGCTCTATGTGGAGCTCATCAGTGACATGCAGAGTATCAAACCAGGGTCCTCACGATTACAGGGCGAACACTATAACCGCTTGACCACCGGAGCTCTATGTGGAGCTCATCAGTGACATGCAGAGTATCGAACCGGGGTCCTCACGATTACAGGGCGAACACTATAACCGCTTGACCACCGGAGCTCGGTCGAATGGCAAGGAAGATCTTCTAGTATATAAATGTTTATTTTACTTTATATATATTAGTTATCAGAAAAAATAACCATTTGAAACAATTTTTAGAAGTACGATTGTGGTCAATAATAAGGAACCTTTCTAGATTTTTAATTACCGACAAGTTAATTAAGACTAGTAAAACGATATTTTTTCTAAAATTATATTTAAATGAATTGGCAAATACTTCAATTTTGAAATTATCATGATGACAACAATCGCAAAATACTCAATATCTTTCAATGAAATTATTTTAGATTGCCATTCTACAGCCACAGTTTTTCTTGAATCCTCTTCTTTCTTCCCCTCCAAGAATTTGAAGACGACAAGCAAAGCGTGCAAAATCTTAATTATTTTTGACACAAAGTCATAATATACAAAATACTTTGTGTATTTGTACACGGATAATTCAAAGGTCACAGAAACCTCATTTCTGTTCAGTTTACTAAGCTTGAGTCACTGCGGGTGTGGTAGGGGCGCAAATTGGGATCCTTTTGAAGCGTTTTATCGACCGAATGATGAATCGATGGGTTGACAGATTTTGACAATTCTTGATGGCGTCTGTTCTGATTCAAATACCAGCTCAGCTATACTCTCTTGATCTCTCTCTCTCTCTCTCTCTCTCTCTCTGTTGACCCTTCAGTTATGGGAAAGAACTCCTTCCCTAGTAACCAACTCAATACTGAATCGATTGAACGATTAAAAGGTTTATTGTATCAGTAAAATGAATTTTTAAATTAAATGTGGTTATTTTATTTTTGTTTTTAAACCGTGAATAATAAATGGTGATTATTGATTATAATCAATAATCGATATAATCACACAACTAATAGAATGTAAATCAAAGGTATATAATATTATACGAAGAAGTTGTTCTATGGTCAAAGTATTTGCTATGATAAGGAAATTGCATTCAAAAAGATTGTTAATTAATCTATGTCATCTCGTTTAATATTACTTCAAGAAACACTGGAATGCATTATGGAAACAAATTAAAGCTTTACTGCCCGAATGAGTATATGAGAGAAAAGTACATTACCTACACATAGTCAACATGCTCAACAATTGCTGACATCCTATTCCATTTGTTTTAAGTTCTTCACTTACATCTTCTCTGCGTCTGCATTTATCACGGCTTCAAGATTGCGTGTAGGTGTGCTAGATTGGGGAAAGGTAGGATATATGCCATTATGTGAAATAACCTGTGTGGACGGACATGTATGGGGGGTCTTGACTGCAGAAGATCTGCCACGGCGTCGAGAAATACATCGCATTTGATTGCATTCTCACATGCTAGATTGAAAACGAAAAGGATGTTTCTTTCCAGCTATAATGCAGTATAAATTCCAGAACTCTCAGGGAGTGTATAGGAGAAAGTGGGACAAAAAAGTTTGACAAAAGAAATGCTGCATATTTCTAGAAATGTACTTTTGTCCTATTCCTCTTTCTAAAACAGTAAATTAACGATCAATCGTATTACATAGAATAGAAAGTATATAATATAAATTTCAAGCGGCTAGCTGAATCTTCTCGGTAGCTAGGCAATTGATGACCTTGACAACGGGGTTATTTAAGGTAAATATTGGAAATTACATTTTAATTTGTTTTAATTGTCAATTTAGTTATAAACGTGGAAATTAATCAATAGTATATGTATATATATATACATTAAAAAGTGATCTAAAATGTTTCCATAAAAATGTGGCTGTTTATTTTGCGATTGAGGGCAACATATATTATTATAGAAGAAATATATTCAAAAATAGATCAGTATAGTGTGTGTTTTTTCTCGTCGTAATTAAAAATCTGGAAAGGATCATTACATTTGGCCACAAACTCACTTATTGAAATTATTGCCAAATCTATGAAAGTATAACAAATATCTGTCGCTATAACTAAATAAGCATTCGAAATATATACTATCTATTCCATGTGAAGTTCTTCTGATGCTCTCTTGCAGGTAAGAATTTGTGGAATACAGCACCAACGGCGTACTGTAAATACATAGATCGATGGTGGATGATATCATCATTGTCGCGCAGTCATTTATAAAGCAGAAACAACTTCTACCAGAATAGTTTAGCGTTAATCAGGTAACATACGCGCGATACGATAATATACTTGACACACTTATAAGTAGCGAGAAAGTTGGCCTCTATAATTCACGTGTTTCGCTCATGTGGAAAAAAATAAACAAAAGACAGTTGATGGACGGGCCGGAATACATTAATAATAGCATCTCTTCAGTGAGGTCATGCCTGTGGAGTCACTCCTTGTCGATAAACTTGACAAGAACCGGAACAAATATGTCATTCAATACTTACTGTTTCATTTGTGCGTTTATTGAATAAACTGATGCTCGACTTATCAACACACACTTATCAACACACACACATATATACCTGTCACATTTGACCTGAACCTTGTAACACCAACCGTGGACCAGTTTTTTATGCATACAGCTCGTTGAACGAAATAATTCCTCATCTTTTTTTCTACTTTTAAATGGAGTTACTTTGAAACTATATTTAACGAGTAGAATCATAATATAAAAACTGAAGGAAGAAATGTTTATTATTTATAACTTACATACTAAAGTCATTCACACCAAACGACATGTATTATAGGCACAGTTCTGCTATCAATAGACATAAATAGACATCTGAAAAAAGAGGGAAAATAAACCAACAGTTAAACCAACGCGTTGTTGGGAATTAAAATATGCTTAATGATGGTTGTTGTCACATTTGTATTCAAAACATCGCTGTCAACCGGTCTACATCTATTAATTATTAAACATACACAAAGTTAAATATGGTAATTTCGAAAAATGTCTTCTTTACGCTTCTAAAAATAAATTACTTAACCAGCAACTATCATCACGTCATACAAATTTCTCTGTATCGTTCTTATAAGTAATTAAATTAAAGGAACTGTTCACTTAATTAAATTGCTGTTCCCCTTTTAACACTGGTAGACAGACTGTCAGCACAAGCAACACTGTCAGTGACGTAGCTTTTTATTTCTGGGATGGAGGAGTTATTCGGTAAGTATACGTGTTTTGTTGACGCTTCTTCCGCAAATGAACTTGTTGGAATGTGGGAGCGCTAATTAATAACATGTTGTGTTGCAAATCCCTTTTTTCAGTCTGAGCAAATGCTGAGCAGGTGCATTTGGGGTTGACTGGGTCTGTTCTGTATAATCAGGAATGCGGATGATCAGTAGAGTCTAAGCTACTAAATCCAATATCTAAAGGGTCATATTTGGATCAACTGCAATAATTTATCATAGATGGGAAATATTGTTTTGTTTTTTCTTAACTTACTAAAGAACTATTTTTTATTAATCAATGTTTTAATTCGTTTTTTGCATTTTATTGATTTCTAGATTGTTTTGACCGATATACTATATAATTTACTTTTTTACTGCATCTGACTTTATTGATTTCTATTTATTGATTTATAATGAAAAGATATTTTAAATTTTAATTGTTTATCTATAAAGACAATTATTTACTTATTAAATATATAATGAATTTAAATTAAATTAAATTAAATTAACGTTAATATCATTTTAATAATTTTTTTACCAAATAAAAACGTTTTAAACGTTTTTAATAATTCAATAAACATAAATTAACTTATTTTTAACTTTAACTCATGTCGACTAAACGATAAATTTGATTGAAATAAACCAAATGAAATGAAATTAATCTTTTGAATTTATGAATAATTATTTAATTTAAATATTGATTCATTGATAATTATTTGTATTAAATGAAGAATAATGATTAAAATGTTTGGTGTTAAATTAAAAATGTAGAATTAAGTTTTAAATAGTCATAATTAAAGAACCGAAATAGAATTCAATTTTTCAACTTTTCAATAATTTCAATTTAAAAAAACGATATACATTTCGTACAACAACCAAATACAATCTATACCAAATTCGGAGTATTTACTTTATTGGTAAATTAAAACGATTAAGAATCTCTGCTGTCTTAGCATCCGTTTTCAATTAGACATTTTCATTCCCTCGTTTCAACCACGTGATACAAAAAGAGAATCAAAATCCATTTTGAAGGGAAATTGTCCATCTTTGCAATCGACATCGACGCACGACACCAAACGATTTAAATTATAGCATAAACTGTTGTGTTGTACAACGCCGCACATAGCATCCTTATTTAAGTCAACTCAATGCAGGAGTATCGATTGCTCCGAATACATCGACTTAACAGGGCTAGATAACTTGGTATAGGCGAGATGCAAGGAGAGTTTACAATCAATAATACTATCTGATCCGAGCATATCTAATCGAGATATTATCAAGACTTTAACCGTAAAACTTTCTGGCAATTCTAGCAGTGAAAACTGTTTTTCAATAGCTGTCCGAATAACCGAGCTATCGCGAGTTTTAGGCGACCCTTCCTGGCTATCAAATGTTAAAATACCATCGGTTTGAACTAAATTTCTTTTTAGTAATTATTAATCCATCGATATTTAGTGTTGAAACATTACAAACAGCACGAGTTGCATGTCTGAATATTTTTCTTTTCATTTTCATGGTACTGCATAATAGTACGTTCAATAATTTCATTGCAAGTTGAAAACTGAATATGTAAGATTGACAGCCGAGAAGTGAACTCAAAACTTTGCAGTCAACAATGTTAAAGAACGCCAGAAAAGCACTTTCTTCTAAGATATCAATAATGAATATGTACTTGGGGCTGCTAAAATTAGACCAAAAAACTTGTTAAAAAGTCAAAATATAATTGCTTCTGAAAAAAAGGAAGTTTTAAACTAAAATTCGCTCGCAATGTTTTCAGGGGAGAAAACATGGAACTTTACAAGTAATTACATACTTACATTAATAAATCATTTTATTGCATTTGGCTTAAGCAGACGTTTCCCCCTTCTCCGCGTGGAGCATGAGTCAAAGCTTTTAGACTTCTTGCTTCATAGTGAGGTTGTTTAGGGGCAAAAAAACAAAGAATCGTTACACGCCAGATAATAGCACAACATTTTTTGGGGGGTATTTATGAATATAGAGATTAAAAAAAACCATGCTCCAAAAATTTCAACTGTTGGAGCATAACAAAATGGACACATATATAGTCGGTCTTAAGGAAAAATAGATTTTAATTCTTGTGCAATATAATTAAAACACACTAACTCGAAAATTATTATTTTTTATAATTTTCAGAATATTTATAATTAGTATAATGTATAATTTTCATTTATATTATTTGTGATATTTCTTTTTAGCAGAAATACATGTATAACATATATGGTTATTTTCAGACAAAATGGCAAAGAAACTGGCGTCCTGTTTCATTTACCACACATAATTTATAAAACCAAT
>JAYRBW010128246.1:0-16301 GCA_036023295.1 Invenusta paracnida | reverse complement strand
TAACTATAAAAAAATATATTTTATTTATTTTGGAGTCAAAATCCATAGCAACGCCCTTAGAGTCGTTTCTCTATGTGTACTATATGGACTCGACGATGCAAACACAATAAAATCGGAAGAGCAACCCTAATAGTCAAGCAAAACGCAAAAACCAAAGAAAACTGAAAACTAGAACCATACCAAAGAGATATGGTTTGATGTTAGGAAAATAAACGGCAAAGTTAAAGACTCTAATCAAAAACAGTCCTCTCACGTCTAACAACCATTACACGACAATTTATAATGACGATAACTATGTACCGCCAGCTTACATATTTGGTCCACCACAAGGGAACACCTACTTTAAAACAGAAAAAACACATCAGTCCTTAAAGCGTTTAATAAAGACTGCCACAGGACTTTATAATATACCATCCTAGTTTATCAAAGCATATGCTATGTTTCTATGTGAATCAATCACTGCCCTCTTCAACAAATTACTCAGCACCTCAACAGTTCCTAAACAATGGAAAAGCGCAATGATCACCCCTATTCCCAAATAAAAAAAACCAGGTACCGCAAGATTATAGGCCCGTTTCAATCACTTCTACTCTTTCGAGAAACTTCAGAAAAGTGTTAAATAAAAGTGCCTATATTCAATGATAGTGAGCAACCAAAGCCTTTGAAGACCAATACGCTTTTCGTCACAGTGGCAGCACCACTTCATTATTTCGATTACCTGAGTTCAGCCAGTGCATCTTATAATATTAGTATCTAAGTTTCGATTATATTATTTCTGTTTCGCAGAGGTTCACCATAATGGCTCATTTTTATACTGCATATTGACGGAGAAATTATTGATAATATTTCACATATATCAATACATTTTTTAACTTTGATCAGTCTAGTGTTGTCCAATTGGCACAGAAACTGTTAGATTTTCATCTGGCGCCATTCAATGCTCAACGTAGTGAGGGTGAAATATGATGCCCAGCTCTTACATCCTACTGTTAATACAGGTAGCATTATGAATATATAGTTTTTGCTTAACATGAAATATGTTTTACATGAACTTGTAGCGTTAGTTAATCTCTTAACGATCTATTGTATTATTTATTTTAATTTTTGAATTGTTCGTTATATTAACCGTTGTGTTAAACTTATGATTTACAGTAAGTAGTGGGAAAAAACAAACTGTTACTACAGTACACAACCATTTTTAATAATTGTATTGCCACATATTCTAATCGTTAGCAAAATTTTGATTGTTGCGTCGTGTTTGCTACATAATAGTATTTAGTAAAGCATTTGTTATAATTTTATTTTTATGCAAAGAAAGTAAACGACTTATTTGATTTTTCAATTCGTCCACTCTTCATATTTCCACATATAAAATGCTATTACCTTGACAAACTACTCGGAAAAGATGTAATTGCTTGATTCAATGACAAAGTGGATTGCCTCTTGGAAGTTTCGCTGTCTCAAATATAACAAAATGATCAAAAGCCTACATTTTCAAAAAGGGTGTGGATTTCTATTGCTGGAGTAAAAGTTATTGCCGTTTACTGTTTGTTACATGGCTATCAGTTCATTTTAATGAACACCATCTTAATCAGGATAGTGTATAACAGTATGTGTAATATTCCATGACTTACAGGTTTTGTTTGTATTAGACAACCATACAATAAATTGGATATAATAATCCCCCGACTGTGTCCCAAGCAAGATCATTTTTACTTAACATCACTTTTCAGGGAATTGTCAAGGTCACAAAGGTGAACACAAATTGTGAGAACATTAAACTTTATTGAAAATGTAACCTAAGTAGTTACTCATTTATACATAATTGCTATCAATGCTATAATTGCTTTTTTTGTATTAAGTTTGCCAGCTTGGGTACCATTTTTGCTCTGTATTTTGTTTATATGTATTTATTTTACCTTTAACATGTATCTACGGTTATCAATGTTATATATATGTATATATGCTTTGCTCTATAAAACTGTATGTTTGACTTTAAATGTATAATATGTATGCAAAATACGTATTACTAAAATATATTTACATATTATCTACGCCCCTGGTCAAAAATTTTGCCGCACCCTAATTGTACTCATCAATTTTCACTCTGTCAATTTCTGTTGCCTGTAATTGCTCACCAGCACCCCAAAATGATTGCAGAATGATGTAATAATAACTGTTGTGTCCAAACAAACTCGTCTCTGTGGGTACTCCTTTAGTCATGGATTGTGTCAACCTAGCCAGCCTGCATCTGCATTGAGTAGGCTGTATTTCTTTCTTTCTGCGAAGACTGTGTAAACATTTAGATGAACAATTAAGACACCAACAACATTTTAGTGAATCGAGAAGAAGTTAATGACGTAACTTTGACCTGCATTGCAGATACAAAATAATTTGAGGTAAGGGGAAGAAGTTTATTACGTAATTTTAACCTACATTGCAGCTCATTCGTATTGGCTATGATATTATCAAAAACAGTGGTGGCCAATGATTGGCTATCCTAGAATTCTACTGAGATACACTTAAATTATTAAATTCTTCTGAGTGCACTCATTTTACTCATTGAAGATGCCAAGATGTCTCGTTTATGTTCAGTGACTTCGCATTATCACATTGTTTGAAGAGGCCCAGTAACTCAGCTGGCTGATGACTTTAACGTGGATTGACGGACAATCCAGCCCCTACTCTCCAAACACTGCGAAGCAGACTCTGTCAAAGACAGAGATAGGTCTGCAGACGTCTGAAAGCCAGCAGAGCAAGAGAGGACAGAGCCCTGAAAAGGATGTCGAGCGCCAAGTTCGAGGAGGCCCGACCAGATACTGAAAATGTGTACATTATTCTCTCCCATCCCTTGAGAACGCGAAAATATTCCTCTTCAAAAATAAAAATATACAATTTTTTATATGAAAATGTGAGAACAATTAGGCTGCGGCGAAACTTAAATTCTATTGATCCGTCATAAAACTAATCAAATACATTCGATTTATAATTGTCCATCAAATAAGTTGCCGCTTATTAGCCATCACAATAAGTGTGCAGATTAAAAATATATACATATATCTATGTGTATGGAAATAGTAATATATTTTGGAATTAAGTGCGAGTACACTAAATTTGAGTAGTTCTATTCTCTTACCGTAAAACATATAGTTTTCTAGTATAGGCCATACCGCTGTTACAGGAAGGGTAGCATGTGTTACATAAAAGTAGCGTTGACAAATTTGAATAGAATAACTTAATTTTGTTTTATTGAAACGAATTAAATCAATTAAATGCATGTCATTTGTGTCAATTATGTATTGCATTATAAAATCAATTATATATGTAACATTATTGTTTGTTTCGTACATGTAAATAGCAGCAAAATATATGTTATAATGCACAATTTGAACATATCTAATTATAAGTGAACTCACCAGAGCAAGTATCCTTTTTGATATATTCGACAAACGAACTCCACGGTGCTCCTATCTTGTCGTTTACAATGCCACGAATTCTAATACGAGTATGTGATGGTATTTCTGGTGGGATTTTGACTGTAATAACGATGTTGTTATAGACAGATTACTAATATTAATTTGGTCATTGTTGTAAAATGATATTTACTACAAATGCTATGGTGTATATTTATTATATATCTTATGTTCAAGTCACTTGTCATACAATGATTGGTTTAAGTGTAGTCAGCTGGGTTTTGATTGCAACAACTAAATACTTTGAGCATCTTTATCCTTGTCCTATATAAATCACGAATTACAATCAAGATTTTTTTGCTATTATTATAGTAAATTTATGTACCTATATGTTTATATAGCGTAACTTTTTAAATGCAGTAAGTTATATAATGTATAATTTATTGAGACGGTTTATTTTAAGCATCAGTATTATATATAGCTATCACTCATTAAATGTACAATTATTATAATCCTCAAACATGCATTAAAATATAAAAAAAAACTAATTTCATAATTATATAGTTAATTTAATCATTAATAATATGCATTTGCATGTAGACATATACAGGATGTAATACTCAATTAAGAAGGTATACACATATATTACTAATTCGAATCTGTAGAAATAAGTTATTTTTCTTTTCAGTCAATGATCAGTTAATATTATGTTATAATTTGTTTTTATATATGTCTCAAATTCATGCAAACTGTTTATGGTAGGATTAAATTATATATTACTATGTCAATTATTGTTCTCCAGTATATATTTCAAAATCCAACATAAAATAATGAATTTTAATATTTTAACACCGGGATGATATATTATACGACTGACTTTATGTTGTTATTAGCTATCATACGCCACTCTAGAAATACTACTTTTTAACTACCAAGCAAGCACTTTATTTATTCATTTGGGTTATAGCCCACATGCTAAACGTGAAATAATATTACTGTTTATAAATAATATACACAGGAATACAAATATGTTAACATAAAATATAATCGATGAGCACTTTAAGTAAACATATAATTCAATAATTTTGGTATTGAAACTCTGGGGAACATATTATGGTCTCAACACAAGAACGAGACTATTTAAATATACGGTTTGCAAAGTTTTGTTAATATTGCTTCTTTTTCTTAGAAAATGTGTCATTATTTGATGTTTGTTTTTCTATGTATGTTGATGATCAAATTACATAGAAGTATACGATTGAAAAGGATATTAGTTTTAAAATGATCCTACTGGAAATATTTCCATAACGTCGTTTAGTATTCCGTTGTACATTGGTCGTTTATAAATGATGCTATTGATTATAATCAAACTGGATATTTTTAATATATTTCACTCTAGAAATGTGAAAATGAAATAATTAGTACGGCTAGTTTCATTAATCAAATATTGGTATATTCGGTACGATCAGTCGTTTTTAAACTCATCGATCTGTACTCAAAGGTCATTACTACTATAGAACAGGACATAATAATGCACCGTTCTATATACATATATATATATATAATGTTGCTATTTAATTCTAATTATTATTATATTCATGTAATATGTCGGGATATTCTTTATCTTGATTTCTTTATATATGGTTAATACTTGTTAGATGTCAGTTATATAAACAATTTTTTTTCCCGATATGGGTTCCAATCATATGGAAAACATTTTATACATAAACTAATGAACAAACGTCCCGTTCATCATATGATGTATTACTTGGTATACGGAAAGTATGATAGAAGTAAAATCAAATGCACTGTGTAACAAAACAATTTAAATATATTTACAATATTACACTACTCAATGTATAGACTTAAATGTTGTATGAAATGCATTTCATTTTGATTTCAAAACCATTGTCACATAGTATTTGTGAAATTAATATATATATAATCATGTCAATACATTTATTTTCAACGTATATATCAATGAATTTTTGATAATTGTATTTATAATATCAAACATAAAATTTGTGATGAATAACATTAATTATAATTGTTTATAATCGTTAATATAAAATTGATTATATATATTTTTGTTTGTACCAGTATTCGAAATATACATTTGTAATTAATATTTTGATTTTGTGGTATACAAACTGTACATTAAAATAAACTTAAACATTATTAAACATAATTGTTTACTTCAATTAGAAATATCCACTCACAATTAGATGTTCTACTAACGTTGAAAGCATAGAGAATCTCTTCACTTGTCAGTTCAAATACAATCTCGTAATTCCGATAGAATCGTTCGTACTTCCATACTAATTTCTGTTCACATGATTCAAGAGATCTAATCCTAAGTGGTAGACCTGTATTGCATTCAAGATTAATTATTGGAATTTATATTTAATATAACATACTTTTCTATACACTTAATTTACACACACGTTCGTCAATAGAATAAAATAAAATTTGATTCAGAAACCGAAATACATAATAATGAACTCTATAATAAACCCGATTCAATATAAATGCTCCTAAGTTCATATATAGCTACATTTGAGGTTTAAGATATATGTTAGCTGTGTATATTAAAAACTTTTTACCACTTACATTTTACACATTTATACTTAAATTATTTATCACAAACCAGATATTCACAACATAAATAAGAAAAAGTAGATTTGTATTTCTAACAAAACAAATAATTCTTTATATACATATCTACAATAACTTGTAAAAACCATCGTTTGATTTGTGAATTGAAATAAATATACACTTGTAAGTTTCCTGATGACGAATCCTGCAGTAAAGACAAATACAAATAATAGGCAATATACTTACTTGTGCACTTCTTTGGATTAATTGAGAAAAACTTGGTAATTTGAAACTTCTGAAGTTTTGCATTGTAATAGAAAAGTCCTACCAGCTGCACAAGAATTCCATCAGGTTCAGTGTTATTGAATTTGTCTGGGTAGAGTTAAATCAGTAGAATCAATATCACTTTATAAATATTAATACATTTATATTTATTTATAAATGCAAATCTATTCATTTTACGAGAAAAACTCACGTGGAATATTTCGAAAAAAAACACATATATTTATTATCGCAAATGGTGATTTATAATAAACAGTAAAATATATACTGATAAACTAATAATATAAAATAAAATACTATATAGACGAAAAATATAAATATTATTTGGTGTGTTCATACTATTATTAATTAAATTATTAAATTACTAGAACTACGGGGAGAGCTGGACAACGCGATGTTTCGACCTTGTTGGAACTCTTCATCAGCCCCCCCACCCCTGCTTATGTAATGCTGTAAAATACAATACAGCGTACCACCAATTTATTGCAAATGTATTGCAAATTTTTAATATTATGAAAGAAAATTTTGAATATATGTTATGTAAACATGTTAACAGTCAACCATGAATATATATTTCAATACTTAAAATAATATTTTGTTTAGCTATGATAATAAAGTTATTAATAACTAAACAAACCAGTACAATAAGCTATGAATAATATGCATGTGAAACTTCATGATACAGGAAAGTTCTTACAATATGTTCTATGAGTGATTACGTTCTCTGCGACTTTATTTCCTTCAACATCCCTTACATTTATCTCGAATAATGTGTAAGGTTCTTCTTTGGTCCAGTGAATGATCCTATAACATATGCCTGTGAATGTCTCTGATACAACTAAATCCTTTACCCGAGCTGTAAAAGACAATGTATTCAATCAATTTAATTAACACACCTGTATGTTTATCGATTGGTATCTCTAATCTACAGGTTCAACACTAGAAGCAGCGGCCAATTTTCGAAATGAAATTTAGAATCACGAATTGAGAAATATTATACGGTTTTATTTAAATAAGGTAATTCTTTAGTACAATTTAATCCATAATAAATACACTCCCTTAAAACAACGAAACATGAAGCTATACGTTTTATTCCTTGCCAGAAGACTGACATGACAACGTTTTCAATTTATTATAATAAATTATCAATAATGCAAAATGGATAAATAAATGATGAGTAAATGACGTAAATGATCCTTTTGAAATTTGGGAACGGAATATTAGAACTTATAAAGTATTATTACATGCCACTTATGTGTACAGTCAATCAACTTAATTTAATCATATATATTGTATACCTACACATTCGAATGGAATTCGTTAGTAGTAACTATATTTAATAATCAAGTTATACAAATACACCTCAAAATCATTCAGATACAAAATACACACATACAAAATCACCTCAAGAGTTGTATTTCACGTTATATTTAAATATGTATATACACACTCCTTTTTTTACATTAATCCACTCAGTGAGTAATAATTGTACATAATATTGAAACATGTTTTATTATTTTTCCAAAATAGTTAGTATTGTTTAGATCAGTCAACACAATTAATATTTAAAAAATGACTATACATTTTAATAACAACATTGTTGTGCTCTACTCACGTTGGCATGGAATTTTGTGCAATCTTTGCAATCGACTCATTTGAACTTTTCTTGTTTTCATCTCTTGTTGATAATATCCAAAAAGTATAATATCGATTGGGTCAGGCTCATTTTCATAAAATGCGCCTATAAAGAAGTTGTATTACTATTGATTGGAAATTATTATTTTTTGAATATAGGAAACATTTAATTTGTGAAAGTGAATGAGTAGCTTTGACATAAATGTTAATAATGTTAATAAAACAATCTCAAATTACACTTTATACATTACAAATGATTACAATGTTTGTTTATAAATCATTTAATATGTATTTTTTTATAGAATTTTATAACATAACATAACTGCTACTTTAACATGTTTGGTAAAACGCTTATCAGCATTGTTCATTTACACGTGTTTATTACATGGTGAACTGACTGCTAAGTACAGCATTAGCAAACATAAATATTAGCAAATAATTCAAATATTGTAAACAAACATGAATCTGTTATACTGCAGCTTTTAACCGTATTCACGCCGGCCTTTGTATTGCTTTATAAATATTCTGGGGGTCACACCTACAATTTATTATTAATCTTCTTATTAATAGATATTGAACTACATATTTATAATTAATATAAGTTATTAAATGAAGCTATTTTGTGACATATGTTTAAAACACACGTTTTTTTAATAAACATACATTTATTTTTATCTTTAAAAATTTGTCACTTAAAATAGATAAAAAAATACGATATGTCATATTATCATTTATTATATTTCTTAAACAATAAACAAAAAAACAAACAACTATGAACATTATTATTTCATGAATTTCGCGAAAGATAAGCACTTGTTAATAACTAATGTTTCCTTCCTTATTTGACAAATTATTGTACATTGAAGACATGGTACAAATACCATATTCTTTGGAGGCAAATTATTGCGCTAAATGTAGTTCACATTTTAAGAAAATGTACGTAAGCTTCTAAAATAGAAGCCCTATTTTGTGATTTAAACTGAAACGAAAAATGCGAGACTTAAATGTTGTCCCATATCCCCCTATAAAAGAGAATAACTCGATATAGCCAACTCATCTAAGATAAATCGATTATAACCCTTCTTACATTTACTCTTGTTTAAAATAAATCCATCAACTAAACTTAAGTTCCGATATATACCTACGTTTATCAATCATTTTTATTTAATACATTTTTTTATTCTTATCAAGCATTTCCTTTCAGCGTTTTAAGATCAAACACTGATAGGTATATGTTATTCTATAATTGGTAACATACACATAATTTAGATTAACAATTGCAACAAATGAAACACTTGGCCTATAAACTTAATGTCATATATACTTACGAGAAAAGCCGGTGGCATTGACTGATCGAAAATAAGATCCATTGACATAAAATAGCGCCACTTCAAAGTTTTTAACATGTTTTAGAGCAGGCCAACTTATTAATCGGATACATTTTTTTGTATACGTTGACTTAATTTCATCATCGATGTCTGAAATGATTATATTACATTAGTTAAGATATTAAGATAATATTTCATTTGATAATATTAATAATAGTTATGCATTTCTTAACTTCAAATTATTTCATTGTAAGTGACTAAAGCTAGGACAATCTCAAGTATTTGTCAGTGGGGTTATTGACAAAAATTATATACACATTATATATTATAACATTGCCGTAACATTATTTTTTGATTGTCATATTTATTTCTCATAATCAATATTATAATTGTAGCCACTACAATTTAAAGTTAATTATATTGTAACAAGCAATAATAATTACGTAAGAGTGAGTAATTAGTAATTGTTTATTGTAAAGTATGTACAATTAAAACGTAGTTAAAATGCTTATTTTACTTCAAACTGCATGCATCACTAGTATGCATTATCTTACAATAAAATGCTCTAATTTGTTTGCATTTCATTATTTCTATGTTTTCAAAAATATGTTCCACACGTGTTTGTAACTGTATGTTTTGTGTTTAAAATGTATTAATATTTAAAATTATATTTCGTAAGATTAAAGTATTGATTTTTGTAGATGCCTTTTGTAGATTACAACGTTTCTGATAATTAATTCTGTATAATTTAACGCATGTACGAGAGTTAATGCAGTACAATGATATGTTCATTAATTAGTGTAAGAACTATCACTAGACCTATTATAATTCAATATGTATATAAAACTTGCTACAATTAAATACATTGACTTACACCAGCAAGTTTTATGTTTAAGTAAAATCCAATCAGTTACAAATATTTTATTCAGACACGAAGTTCTATTGAATGCACAGTCGTACGTGCCTTCAATAAGAAAGTAGAGTGGATCCGGATCTACATTACTAAACACAACTGAAATGCAAATATACAGATTAGTACTTTTTTATGAAGCACTTTGCGAAACAGTATTTTAAATAGTTAAGACTGCATTTTGAATAATACTCTCTTGGCTATGCTTGCAATAATAGTCTGCACGTTGTATTTAACGGCATTTTATCCAAAGAAAATAGGATTAAGAGCATTATGCGCATTTTCATTTGACTCTCCAACAGTTAACGTATGTTAATTTTGCATAAGAAAGTAATGGCATGTATGTCTTTTAAAATACAACTGCAAATGAAATATTACAATTAACGAATTTAAATTTAAATAATTAAGAACGTAAATATTGACATGTATATTGATTAAAATTAATGTACAAATGTATGTTATAATTCAAATATGTAGCGCATAATACATTACATGACTGTTTTAATGTTGTGTATTAGTTAGGATCAGACATTTAATTTATTCATATTGTAGTTACAGAATTAAAGTAATGTTAATTAACTTATTTTTTAATATTTTGCACATTTTCTATATGTAATATTAATATTGTCATATTGCATCAATTTTAACAGTTTTTGTAGGATATATGTCAATTTTCACTAATAATTCATTTTCGTTAAATGTATCGTGTGTATATTAGTCTTGTATGGTTAACATTAAATTCACATCATCGTAGTTTTAACAATCTAATAATAATCTTAATTTATCTTAATTTGGGTACAATTTGATTAAACAATAACCGAATGTTTCTTTTTCTCAGAATATTTTCATCTAAATAACATGTATAATATAAATACATTTAATCACATAATCCGGTAATATAATTCACAATTTACATTCATGAGTACCGCGGTTATATTTAACTGCCGTTGGAGTCTGTGTTTTATTATCTGTATTGATAATTATTCTGTAACTGATGTAAGGCTCCGTAGAAATCCAAAATATTTTGCGATAACAAATATCCTTCAATCCTTGTTTTATTATATGGTCGATTTCTGAAATGCAGGTTACATTTTGTCTTGTAATAACAATATACACATCAAATGTATATTGATGCTTGTGCGTCTACATACCTCAATTAGATATGATATCAAAAACAAGTTTTTATAAACAGATATATACTGTTTTAACCGTAAATATTACAAATTTGTTTAACAGTTCAATATTCAATTTATTTATCTCTCTAGCACATAATTTTAATTAATATCTGCTGATGTTTTAGGCTGGCCTTATAGTTCAGTACAAAAACCATCACACCGTAATTGAATATATAATTGATAAATATAAAAAGTCAGCCTAAAAAGATCGCAAAATCAAACATTTGAATAGTTTCAAGATGCACAATATGCACACTTAAAGGAACAAGTAGCGAATAAGTTGGTGATGTGGTCATTCTCAAAGCCGTCAAGGGAATGAATACACAGGTTCCAGTCCAGGATGAATCTCGCTATATTAAAAATGGCTAATTTTATCGTTTTTATTAAAGTTATGAATAGTATTATTTTATAATATGTAATTGAAGTATTTATGACAATATATCACACGAAATGTACTGTACATAATATCAATTTAATACCATTTACTTACGTTTACACAATTTAGTGATGACCGGGAACCAATTCGTAACACTCGTTTCAATATCTGTGCCATTATTCTCCACAACACCAAAAAGCATGACTTTTATTTTGTCTGGTTCTGTATTATCAAAAATATCTGAAATTAAATGTAATATTATAAAATTATAAATGAGCTTTGGACCATAGTATGTAATAGTAGTTCCCTTATTTGCTTTAAATTTATTGCATTATGCTATATTTGTGAATTTATAAGTATTCAGATTATTTATGAATGTATGTTTGTTGTAGAATATTTTAATGATATTACTTACATGCATATTCTCTCATATATTGCAAAAAACATATTACGGAGATAAGCAATCAATTTACGCACAATATAGACAGCACATGACTGATTTCTCTAATATTATAAGGTGAGCATAACTTTTGGATAAATTTGAAACACATCCATTAAATAGTGAACTCAGTATCCATACACTAATGTATCCATAGGTATATGGGCTGCAACTGCAATTGCAGTGCCACTCCACGTACATTACTAGTGTATTAATCTTCAATTTAGAGCATTAAAAATTACAAATGAATTTGTGTATTTTAGACAAACATTTAATTGATTGGTATTAATTTCATTTATCTATTTTTAATATTCTAGTGGTGCACGATATTTATGAAAGTATTAATTGTTCCTAAATTATTCAAACGAAATCAAATTTCCCTAACTAATCGAATATTTACTTTACTAAAATTATTTCCCATATTTTATTTTATTTCATTTAAAAAATAATCAAACATTTAGAAACTCTTTGGTTAATTTACTATATGAAATATATTATTTTCTAATCACCAGTGTAATTTTAACACGGTTTTAAAAAGGTAAATAAATATGCCGAATTTTAAGATTTAAGTGTTTGACATTTGTACTCATCAGTATAACTATTAAGTATTTAACTTACATAAGTCTAACTGCTTTGTTGTATTCAAAATAATCGTCTCATTGTCATGTTTTCCAACTATGCGATAATATTTGTATGGAGTCACCAGTGATAAATTCAAAGTTCGTAAACAAACTTTGGTATAATACTGATTAACATCTATTGCTGAAGAAAACAAATATGATAAAACTGTATAAATACATACATATATACATACATACATACACAGTTATAAAATATTACACTTTTAAATTTTGTAACATAAATTATAATATGTATCAGATTTTTTTAATTGTGACATTTACAGTAGTATTTAACTTATAATAACATTACACGGAAAATGAAGAGTGGTATGGGATACACGTTATTAGTATGTAGCCCGAATTTAATAAATCAACAGTGAAATACATAATATGCAAAACATATTTACAAAATCTCAGTAAGCAAATAGTACTATATCTTAATTTGAAGAAATAATATATTTAAACGTATACAAAAGTTCCAACTAACCTGGACATGGTTTATTCAGTAATTTTGTTATTCTAGAAATGGGAATATTATTGGTTATTCCGTCGTTGATAACAATTCCAAGCAACTCAAACGATGCAACGTGCTCGTTCTCTGTATTATTAAATATATCTAAAATGAAATTAAATCAGTCAAGTTGCTTCACCGTGTATGATTGGCTAGAAGCAAGCTTATTTATTACGACAGAACTGCTCAAATCAATAAGTGCGCTTGGGTGTTTTTTTAATATAGTATCGAGACAACATCAAAATTGTTTGAGTGTTACAAACATTTAAAAAATGAATTAAAACTCAGTTGAAAAAACATGCTATATATTTAACACAATGTTAACTTTATTTTTTTTAACTTAATTTTACAGAGTATTATAAAAGTTAAACAATGTACAAAAAATCTAAAGTTTATACAGTTTCACAGACATATATTTCTATAGTACACTATAATATGTATGGCATTATGATAGAAAAAACAGCACGTTTTAACTATCTTCAAATATAATAAATATGTATAACACTTTTTTCCAGAATAAGAGAGTTTTAATGGTTGTGTTTAGTTAGAAAGATTACAATATACATAATGTTCTGATATTAGCCTATTATTTGTTCATTCATATATAGTACTGCAGCCTGCCGCTGTTTATATATTCAAAGTTTTGATATGTTACCTTCTGAGTTCACAATACTTATTGAATAAGTCTCTCTTTTATACTTAAGTAATTCCGATTAAGTACTTATTTTACATTGTAATACATTTAACTGATTTGTTTACATGTTTATAATTACTGTTGGCAGTCTAGTGAAATGTGTATCTGCGATAAGGGTATAAGGAAGTATTCTGTACAGTTTAGTGAAATGTAGAACAGTATAGGAAATAGTGTAATGTACACACTAAAAAAGTGATGGCAAATTTATTAAAAAAAGAATTACGGTAAACTGATCAAAGATGATGACGGCATAATTGCTATATATTTGGCATCATTCTACTAGTACTAGGAGTGGCAAATGTACATTTCGACAATATGTATGGTATGAAGACATTGTGTGTATATTTGTCGAATGACTTTGCTGCATTTGTTTTTAATATTTGAATGATAGCTGATCCATTTAATATAATATTACTTGTAGGTGGTATACGTGCACAGTGTGTGTACATTGTGTGTACATTGTGTGTACATTGTGTGTACATTGTGTGTACACTGTGTGTACATTGTATATACAGTGTGTGTACAGTGTGTGTACAGTGTGTGTACATTGTGTGTACATTGTGTACATTGTGTGTACATTGTGTGTACAGTGTGTGTACATTGTGTGTACAGTGTGTGTACATTGTGTACATTGTGTGTACACTGTGTGTACAGTGTGTGTACATTGGGGTACATTGTGTGTACATTGTGTGTACATTGTGTGTACATTGTGTGTACAGTGTGTGTACATTGTGTACATTGTGTGTACATTGGGCGTACATTGGGGGTACACTGGGATACATAGTTATGCATTCTGCAATAATAATTTTAGAATTAAGAAAGCAACATCTTTATTTATAAGATAACTCACATGTTGTATCGTTAATCCTTATTCTGTCCAATTTGTTATTATTGGCATCAAGCAAACGGAGAACGTAATATGCATATATTTTTCGTTTGGTCCAGTTTAACTTCCTCAGACAAAACGTATGATATTCCTGATTGACGGTGACATCTGTGACATAATAACGATTTTATTAAAGATCTTGTATTATCCACTGATAAAATGTATGTAGTTTGAATGTCAAATATATTTAATTATGCATAGTGCGTGTCCTTAATTGTTTAACAACACTAGTATAGTTATTACACATCATAGGCAATTGTTTTCGTTTGAAATCATTTTTGAATGAAGTTTGTTCATCTACATACTACATATATACATGTATATACTTTTTAAACAATAGTCAATATGTCTGAAAAGTGTTTGTTTATTATGTGCTTATATCATAAACACTTTGTATATTATATTATCGGCATGGTCTCTTGATAAACCTACATTTGGGTTTAAGAATATATTATTGTGTCAATTGGTAATATGATTGGAGAAGTTTGACTGGATACTAGAGCACAGTAAACGCTGGCTATTTTAATCACTCCCCCTCCCTTCTGACTGAAACCGAACCCATTAACCAATTAAAAGCCGGGATATTGATAAGCCGTCTCTTATTATAAATTGAATATTAGTATATTTAACAAACAAACAAACAAACAAACAAACACACATATATATATATATATAATTGATAAGGTAAATTTATTCCTATTATGTAAATAATTTAAAAGGGCTTTGTAAATGAAAATATAGCATTAATTACCTTTGCAAACCTTATCAATCAACTTAACCATTTTGTGAGATATAATTATTTGAAAATTTGATTCTTCATATTCGTAAACACCATAGATTTCAAAAAATAAATTTTCAGGTTCCCAATTGGTGAAAATGTCTGAAATTATTAAATGATTACAATATGCATAACATTGATATTATGCTACTATACATAGATTTACAGTTTACACAGCTTAGACAACACATATATATGTATATATTTATAAATGCTAATATAATAATATATATAATAATTAGTAATAATATTACTAATATGTATTTCACTTGTACAAGTTTTAAATTAATATCATCATACAATTCAAGGCATCTCATGAAATATGTTTCGAACATACTTGTTTGTAGTTTGCATGTTTTAAAATATTACGTGTATAATTTATGCTCACTCAGAGACTGTTTCTTAGTTCTTAATATGTTGACTAGTTCAATCTATTACAGGTTGTTGTTTGTGTTTTATAATTATACCTCGATTTCATTGTATATACAGTAATATCTTCTCGCGTATTTGGTTCATAATAAGGTATAATATATGCTAATAAAACATACATATATATCACTTACCATTACGCAGGTTTAAACAGCTTTTTTTCGTTAGCATATATTTTCATGTAAAACTCTATTGTATTTAGATATGTTAGAAATAATATTTGTATTGTT
>JAYRBW010128245.1:0-38480 GCA_036023295.1 Invenusta paracnida | reverse complement strand
TCAACTATCCTATATTACCTACTACATAGTTCGCTTAGCTTTACTAGCTAACGACCTATTGCCATAGGTCTAGATACAGAATTTTGATTATTTAGCGAGTTTTTACATCTGAGTCAAAAAATAAAGCTATTTTTTCCCGCATCGCTACTTATAATAGGTAAACTTATGCAAATATAGTAATTAAGACTCCGTGTTTATATAGGGTAGTTTTCGCCTCTCACATAGATATTTCCCCTCATACACCCAAGATATATGATATAATTATTACGCCAATAATTAAACAGCTCAAAGAGAGATCACGTTACGTAATATGAAATGGTTGAAACGATAATTACTCCTAGGATGATTTCCATGAGGCCTAGGAGAGTAACAAATTTTAGGATTCTTTTCATGAACGCTCTCATTTAGGTTTCCTTCTAGTTCCTAGTTTTATTGAACAGAACTAACTTCCCTCCTAGAGGTAGGAGACTCCTAGACTCCTAAATCCTAGTTTTATTAAACGGGGCCCTGAACATAACATCGCAAAACATCTTAAATATTACAATTGTTTATGTTATATTACAATAACATATTTATATTACTATTAGAATCTAAAAGTAGTATTTTAATATTAAATGTTAAATGTATATTGTAAGTCATTGTTTCCTTAATTGATGTATTTAATATAACGTGGAAGTTTTTCTGCGAAACTAAGCAGTAACCTGGTACCTTTTCGACTGACTCGTGACTTGCCCCTCTAGAAGAACATTCCTTGCCAGCAGGTCCCGCTGAGAAGCTCGAAGTTCACTGACCGAGCGTTGGAACACGGTGACACTCGCCTCCAGCTGGGTAACCTTTGAGACTACTGCTGGACCACTATCTCCGCCATTACTCGAGCCAGCCCCGTGGTCGTGGAGATGGTAGTGGAGTCGCGGAAGACGGGGCGGGGGCAGGAGGAGGGACGAATTGGGTGATGTGAGGGCGCGCTCCTTCTGTCGCGTTGTGAACCGGATCAGGGACTGCAGATCGTGATCCGCGCCTGATCGGGTTTGAATAAAAAGTGTATTTCAATGCATATAAATCCTTAAACATGGAGTACAAGACTTATTTTGTTAGGGCTCCATTTTAACGCTTTGTTTTATTTTATTATAACAAGTCAGAAGACCTTCCTGAAAATAATAACATGTCTAAAAGAATATTTTGAACTTTAGAAAACACATCTACATTTTGTCTATACGCATTTTTATTAGTCAATCTAATAGAGATAAGAAATCAGAGAAATATGAAGAAGATATTTTTAAAAAATCTTATTGGATACAAAATTTATATTGAAACACAAATGCGATTTTTATGCCAAAGGTATCCAGGTCAACTTAATCTCAGTGGGTAAATTAAGTTAAATAATACGACAGAGTATTTATTCTAAGAGAGAGAGAGATAGAGAATCTTAACTTACTCGAATGGCCCGGATGAAAGAAAGTCTCACCCCGTGCCTTCTGAAGTTCACGTCGTCGCTCGTTCAAGATTGGAACAAGAACTTCCTCAAAGTACTCCATCGCCATTGAGGAAATGTCTCGAAGCTCTTGAAGCACCTCATGAGGTCGGCCGGGATCAGTGACGCCAGCTACAAGACGCAGGATTCGAAAAACTTCATCCAACACGCGACCAGCCATGAAGCAGCAGGCACCCTGACTTGCATACTTCATCATAGTCATGTTAAGGAGGGAAAGACGAGTGTCCAGCGCAGCTAGGATGTCACATTTCCTGCATGAGAGGAGAGGGGAGAGAGGAGAGATGAGAGAGGAGAGGAGAGAGGAGATAGGAGAGAGGAGTGAGGAGAGAGGAGAGAGGAGAGAGGAGAGAGGAGAGTTTTATCCCAGCATTGTCAGTCTGTACTATTGAATATAAAAAACAGGAGTATGTGTATATATTAAAATGTATAATAATAATAAAACAAAAGTATTAAGATTCAGTAAAAACTATTAAAATACAGCATGGAATAAGTAGATGACATGATTAAATGTTGAGTTCGGAAAATCGATTAAAATTAATAAATGAGGCGCTTTCCCATTTATTATATACATAAAAGCGTCCATATATATTAGGTGTTACTAAAATAAAGCAATAATCAAGATAATAATACATAAATATAGTAAAATATAACAAAATATAATTAATGATTTAAGAATTGAAATACAATAAAAACACATATTTAGGAACATTCTAATAATTCTACTTTTAATGAATTTTAAACACACTATTCCAACTCATCAGACATAACAATCACATATTCTGATTCTTTTCCTTTCGGACTCCTTAATCTTAGACCCCTCAACTTGACACCAGAGATTAAATCATCTACACACAAAACAAAAATCCTAGAGACGGGATTAGAACCCAGAACACAAGAATTCTGTACACAAGATCAACGCTCTACCAACTGCGCTACTCTCCTAACATTTTGAAGCGAGTTTTCAGTTTAAATTAGCATTTTAAATATATTTAGTTTTCAAGGTAAACATGCAATTAAAAATTGTATAAAAGTCAAATAATCAATAAACAAAGTTTCCTAATTAAACACGAGAAAAATAAGACGCCAATTTAATCAAGTAATGGTTTCGTTTTTTAGTCGTTCACGGCATAATAAATAAGAATAAAAACTGCAAACTTTTGTGAAATCCTAATTAATAAAACAATATCTTCAAAAATGTGCGACAATATACGAGAACACTTGTCCACGTATGAGGCTACATACACAAATCATGTCTAGCGTGAGTTACTGGGCGAAAACAAGAGCAAATTATACTTCCAAAAGACGGAGTGCGACTTACCTTGTCAAAAATATGCTTTCCCACATGAGAATCCACAGCAGACAGAGGATCGTCCAGAAGATAGATATTGGCGTCTTGGTAAACAGCCCGAGCTAAGCTGATGCGTTGTTTCTGACCACCGGACAAATTGATACCCTGGAGAGTGGAAATATTCGAAACTAATAGGTTAAAGACTTGGCTATACAATGAAAGATAAATGATGTAAAGTATGTTTTAAGGTTGTGAAGTTATTGACCAGCAATAGATATGATTACATTGAACCTATTAAAAGAACCTATAATATTATTAAAAAAATTCAGGAAATTATCAAAATTAAAGATACCTTTACTTTTATAGAACCAGAAAACTATTAAAATTCATAGCACACCTTAAACAAGCAATAGAACAAGCAACATAGGTATTTTTTGACAGGTGGATAGACATATAATTGGAAAAGAGAAAAAGGGGGACTCAGTAAGCTGTGTGTGGTAAATCTGCTTTATATCGAGGCTCCATAACTATCAGAATGCGTCCGAAATTAGAGAAGGAAAATATGCAAATCTCACCATTTTTCGGGATAATACACATATTTGTTAATTCCTTCAAAAAAAAGGGAAGAAGGAAAATAGGTTTCCGATTTAAAGACTAGTTTGGTTGCTTAACAGTCTCCGTTGGAAGGTTAATAAATATATATGGAGTACCCAGGCTTGGATTATTTAATATTAATTTATAAAAATATAGCAAATTAACAGTACCTATTATAATATATCAATTGTATGCTATTTATATTATATAAGGTTATAACTTTTTTTAAATCTGGAATTAGTTTGGATAATATACTATTCATCTGTAAACATAAAACATAAAACAAATTAACAGAATATATTATATCAATTATGTATGTATGCTATTTATATTATATAAGAAGGTTATAACTCTTTTTAAATCTGGAATTAGTTTGGATAATATGCTATTCATCTGTAAACATAAAACGAATTAACAGTATATATTATATACATAAGTGGTATAAGCTTCTTATACTTACCGCACTATATTTAGTTATTTTTTTAGATAACATTATAATTACTATATAGTATATATTATATCTTTTTAAATTACACTATAATTCATTTACTGTTTAGGGATATTTCCTCTTTATGACGATTAAAGTCGAGTAATATAAAAAACACTGGCTCCCTTTTTGACTAACTGGTCGCTCTTTCGCTATTCTAATTCCACGTTGATAGACGGACGATTCAGCATCACACGCAATATGTAATCTGTTTATACAGCCAAGTACGAATTGTATATATAGCTAAATATATAAATACTTATTAATATGACAAAATAAAGTAAGCGTTATAATTCTAAATTCTAAACACAATTTAACAATGAATCAATACTTTCAGATTATAATAATATAATATACAATAGTAGAAGTGATTTTGGAGAATAAAGTTAAGTATATCTTTGGAAAAATTGTAACCTAAACATAATTAAAACATATATAAGTTTAAACTATGTTCTAAGTAATTTCAATATATTAAAATTAAAAAAGTGTACATTATACTTAAAAAGTAACAACTACAAACATAGTAAACAAATTTAAACTGACTCCCTTTACTGACTCAGTTGATTTATTCATAATGTATATAAATGAAAATTATATTAGATTATAAATCTAATATCTGAACACGAAACGTGTAAGTATTCTGAATGTGTATAAAAAAATGTTCATTTTAATATTTTAATCTTCATTTAACATTTTATGTAAGGAGGTTTGACTTGAAATTTGTAATTATAGTACATTAAGTCAGTTTACTGTTATAGTGTTATACTATGGTAAATTATAGTTCTCTGAGTTCAAGAAGCAGTGAAGACATTAAATAAGGTTGAAAATTTGTGAATTTGAACATAATATTATAGCAAATATTTTTATCCCTTGCAAAAAAAATAAACTAAAAGTAGTACATACATTCATTAAGAATACAATCTAATCGTATTTTGATGAAGTCATTTTATTGATGTCTTTATGAGCTGTGCACTATATTAATATTAATCTATTTTCGATTAGCTGCATCTACATGTACACCATGAGCATAGTTCTAATTAGTATAACTAGTTTAGAATATATTTTAAGCAGGTCAATTGCGTTCTTTAAAACCTTCATTATACCGGGGTCACTTTGACTAAGCAGATTAATCAGCTAGTTTACATGATAAACCCTCAAATTTAAAATCGATATTTACTTAATAATGAGTTTAAAGGTCAAAATGTGAGCAATGACTATAGTGAGAAACCAGAGATGGTATATATATTCCAAGTATGCACCTTCAGATAAAGTTACAGCCCATGGACTTTTAAGGTTCTGTTTAAATTTAAAATTATTTGGGCCACATAGTTTAAATATTTTTGCGTACGTCGAATTTTATAGTTTAGAAATATATAAGCCAGATGAAGAATACATGATAGAAACTAGGGAATCAATTCATAGAAAAAGTATTTTTTATAATATATCAAGCAATCTATGAAACGTAAAAGGAATTTGAATAATCTGCGACATATATGTAGGAAATATAATAAGAAATTGATTAAGAAATCATAATACATAGAATATAATACTATTAAAAAATAACATGTTATCAGCAGGTTAGTGTAATGCTATTTTAATGTATTGAAATTAAACTTGAAAGAATAATAGAATAAAATATTTTTATATTGACTAAAATAAAATATTTCATATATCAGTATAATATAAAAGTAAGTGCTTACCTTATATACGAATTTAAGATAAAACATATTGGTAAAATGATTTTAAATTAAAATATTAACACAAATAACTTTAAAAAACTCAAAAAAAGACAGAATGACTCTAAAAAATACTAGGCAATATGTCAAATGTTAACATTATCTGCTACAAACTTTCATTAAATAATTGAACACTTTTAACACATGAAACATTATTATATCACATATTTTATGTAATTTTTAGATATTAAAAAAGAAGAAGATTATATTAAATTCCCAAGTAAATATATGTACCTAGATGCATCTTTGTATTGAACCTGCAGACTGAGAAATACTTTTAAAATTAATTACATTTTTTATTACAATAGTATAAGGTGTATCTTACATGCATCTTTAATTGGTTTTGTACGAAAATTAAGGAAGCTCTTATATTACTTTTTTTCAGATATAGGATTAATCAGCTGCATTAAATATTCTCTTTGATGTATAAATTATATACATGATGAAATGAAAGCTTCTTTGTATAGTACCACATTTATTAATTTAATAAATATTAAGAAACAAGCTTTTAGTAAAATTATAATTACAACGTGAATATAGCAATAAATCATGTCTTTGGTATTAGAAAAAGTCTTTCCAATTTATTAAAATTTTATATGACTTGGTTATTATTAAAAAGAAAAAATGAAAAGATTTCCAATTAAAAAATTACCTCTTACAATGTACTTAAATCTTAAGGAAAGACCTTTTAGCAAGATTTCCATATTGGTGCGCTAAAATGATATCCATAACTATTTTCCAGTTACACTATTTACTTCCGATTCTACACTAATTCTTTCTTAACAGAATTATAATCATTGGAAGGTTCATTAATATAAAAAACAAAACCAGGATAAACCTTTTCGCCGATTTCGGTTTGATCACCGCCGGGAAGAATTTCGAGATCCGGTTTGAGCGCGCAACCTTCGATTATTGTGTCATATTTGTGCGTGTGCATCGCCTTCCCGAAGAGAATATTGTCCTGCAGGGAGGCATTCTGACACCAGGCTTGCTGCGGAACATAAGCCAGGTCACCCTGTAAGTTGGGGCAAGCCGATTAGTTGGTTAATCCAAAGGTTGCTAGTTCGTTTTATAAATGAGATAAATAGAAATCAGGGGAAATGATTGGATGATTTGAAGACCATTTGTTTATTGACTAGTAGTCAAGTTGGTAAAATATAAATGAAGATAAAACGCAGTTGAAAAAAGATACGCATGATTTAATTAAATATATATTTAGCATGTTGCAGATTCTTATATTTTAGAATATTCATAGCAAAATAGTATTAATATATTGAATTTTTACATAACACATAATGCTATATGATATTTTAATACCAAGATATGAACAAGTACAGGAAGAATAATAAATAGCCACGTGTTATAAAAAGTGTATAAGCAGCAGAAGTTAAAGCTAAACAAAAACAAGCTATCTAAATAAAAACAAAGAGCAATCAAAACATTTTCATGTCTTAACATTTCTTGTCTGCCTTTACTTAAACCATTGAAAACCTCGTCCGTGCTCTCAACATCATCTGATGAACGATTCTCGCAGTCTGACAGTTTGCACATATCAGTGCACTGAAGTCCATTTGAAGTGCACAGGTCCTTGAACATTTGCAGATCAGTACGGTCAAAATAACCACAGGTGCTGGCCGACCATCTATCCAATCCACTACCATTAATTCCTCAGCTACACCCATGTCAATTTTCCATCCTCTGCCAATGGGACTTAGTACACCTGGGTCTTGCTCAAGACATCTTCTCCATATTCCAGCCTGGTAGTTTGCCCTTTGTGCATGTTTGACTAAGCAGTCCCTGCAGGGTGGAAGCTGATGACTCTCTATCTCACCTTTGTCGCTTTTGTGTCGCTATTTTTAAATTATAGGCCTTTTCTAATAATGTTTATACTATTGCACTTTACAAAATGACAAATTTCGTTTAGAGTTTATTCTTAAAAAAATGCCTGTTTTAACAATAAAGTGTGATAATTATTGATGATTTTCTGTTCATAATACAGTGCTAGTTGGTCAATGGATATAACGATGATTACTGATTGCTTATTGCTTATTAAAAAAATAGCATAATTATGCTCACATAATTTTTACAAAATGTTTCTAACATTGAAACATAGAGTATGAAATATATACCTCGATATCTATATGAGGAAATACCAAAAAGTTATCTGAATTAAAAAAAAAATAGATTGGGTGTGTCATGAATAAATGTGATTTGGTATGTTTAATTTTACATGTTTATATATACATTTTTGAATGATACACAAATAGCCTTTCTATCGTCCCGTTAAGAACGAGTGAGGCCATCACAACCTTCAGAACAAGAAAATGCTTCCATGAACACGAAATAGTGCTTATGCAGTATTCTTGTGACTCTCCTGACTTCAACCTACGGGACATGCAATTCGAATAGCCGAACGTAACGTTTCACACAACATAACACTATGATAAAATTATATCTTTGTGCATTTTCTTAGATAAAATATGATACGAATATTGTAATCAAGCAGGTTGCCATTTATTATAAATGTTTCGAGCCATAAATCCTGACTATTGGAGGTGATTAGATATTTTAAATGAAAATGTAAACTTTTCCATGTAACGCATGTCAACTTGTTTAAATGTAAGTGCATGATAAAATAGCACAAAATGCAATAAAAACACCACTTCTTTCCTATATATTTAGAATATTTCGAAATAGTTTATTTATGTGAAGTAAAAAATATTTAAAAATTCTCTCATACTAATATATGTATAATCGTTTCAATTATTAAGTGGAATCAACAGGCCTTGGAATATTATAATCTGTAAATCAATTTCCTCGAAATTGTTATTAATAGTGATGCCACGTTAACATATTGTACAGAAATAGTTAAAATGATCATCTTGGGAAAGATTATGGAACGTGAGCAATTAAATTTAATCCCCAAAAACGGTAATGCAAGATTAAATTAATAAATTAATTAATAAACAAACATATCATGCAATAAGTGGTATAACAATAAATGTAAAAATTAATTAGGTACATATAACAGAATAGATACAAAAATTTTGTAAAACAAATTGAATGTTTAAATAATTGAATCTACATAATATTTTCTGGACAAAGAATCACAAAGCGTCCGACGTACGTTAAACTAATACAAAGTAAAAAAGAAATGTTATAAATAATTATAAATTTGTTTTATATTTTTAATTATTTTTCATTTTAACATAAATAAGCAAAGCTTACTAGTTATTTATTTGCTTATAATGAATTTTGTTAAAAATATGTGCATTTTATACATATTCTAATTAATACGTAAATTTATGATACATGATTGATAACATATATGAAAAAATAAATTCATTTTCAAAAACGTCTAAATTAAATGCGCAATTGTACAAATACTGATTTGCGACCATAAAAATAAACAAAACATAAGAAAATATAGCAAAAATATATAAAAGTAAAAAATAAAGATTACTATACGAAAGAATAATATTTTATTACAAATCATTATTATCAAAGAGTTAATCCAATATTTTATTATTGAAATAAATTAATGAAACAAACATAGTGATACGATCATCATTTAATTAGATAATAATTATGATAATTATGATAAATAGAAATATTTGGGCGTTTCTATCTAAATGACTTAATTTCTAACTTTAGATGAAATCAGCGAGTAATTCTTCTTTTATTTAGTGTAAGCAAAAGTAAATATAAAGGATTATATAGTCGAAAAATGTCAGAAAACACTTATTAAAAAGATATATGCATTTAGTGAACTTATTAGAAACCTATTATACACAAATTTATCTATATTTAATTTAACAACAAATCTGTCCAACAGAACAACATTAAAATGTAAAAATTTACAAAAGAGTTTAGCAAAATATGCAAGCGTTTTTGATGCGGTAGTTAGTAGGCAGAGAATTCCAGAGTTTTGGGGCGATCACTGAAAAAGAGATACTGTGAACAGTGGAGGTGAAGAAATGTTTACTCTACGGTCGGAGATTAAACTTTAGATACTATATAATACATTATGTATATTATATTTATCGCGCTTTAAATTTGTGTCCGTGAAAAGTAATAGCAACTAAATATTCTGATTAAAATAATTGACGTCTTATCAACTAATTTCAAACTGAAATTCATACAATCGCCAGTACAGATCTTTACAGGTTAGAAGATAATGGAGGCATTGCGTAAACTAACCCTTGTGAGAACCCGGCCCTTGATTCGATGAAGTTCACCAAGTATGGCGCTGATGAGAGAGGTCTTTCCGCTGCCCACTGTGCCGACTACTGCAACCAGACCACCGTCGGGAACTTGCAAGTTGATGCTGAAAGAGAGAGAGAACTTCTTCCTTATTTACGATCAAATCGTTACATATTTTGACAAACATTTTGGACAGTGATGTCTATAACAAACCTACAACAAAACTATTTAACACTAAATTATTCCAAGAAGACGGTTTACTGATAAACTACTCGGCTGTGTAGCAAATAATTATCGGCCTACTTTATCGTCAAGGTAGTTCATATAAAACAATTTAAGATTTGCCGCATTATTTGAGAAAGCAATGCTGAGCTTGCTACTTTTTACTATTAATCTATCGGCTTATGCAGCATACTTATAGAAAGAAAATTGTCAAATTATACTTTGTAAGCCAAGACATTTTTTCAGGTGAGCAACATATTGAACTATTTATTAATGAATTTAGCCCACTAATGAATATACAATATATAACATAACATAACATAACATAACATAATATAACATAATATAATACACAATAAAATTACACTTCCCCATTAAGGTGTTCAAAAGTGAATATCTGTACAATTTTGTAGATTTCATACGAAAATAATTAAATTGTTTAAAATATATTAAATATGTATATGTATTAAAATAGCACATTTATTTTTTAAATTATCTAAAGCTCCTTAATTAATCGATTTTGTAAGTTAATATGCCGACGACTCTAAAAGTTAGAAATGTCCTTTTTTTGTAAAATCTGCATTTTTATTTATGAAAAAGACACATTTAAATTCTGAAGACCTCTCTACATTTCAAGTTTTGTGAAATATTGATTGTCTTTTAACTTTTCCATAGAAAAAATAAAGCATTTACACCAATGCGCATCTTACTTTTTGAGGACTGGCTCGTCATCTTTGCCCCAGGCAAAGGTACCACTTTCAACTTTGATTGGATGCTCTACAAGTAAGAAATAAAAGTTAGGATCGGTTTATGTACGTTATTTATTATTTTATCAAGAAGCATAAAATATAACATTTAGTTTAGCTAATTGCTTCAAACGTAATTTTCACAAAAATACAGAAATATATACCAACATTTTTTAATGAATCCACTAAATAGATCTCACCATCAATCAATTTATTTGAGTAAATAAATCGAAGAAAAATATATACCAATACACATAACGCAACAAATGTACAAAAAGATAAAGATGTAATTAATGATGTCTTTTCAGAGTGGTGGCCTTGATATTTCTCAGATGTTCTGAGTAGGTAGTGAATATATTAACTTTCCGAAGTAGTCTGGTAGTAGCAGCCATCAATTTTTTTGGTTGTTATTTGGTGATAGTTTAGGTTTCACAAACATAGAGTAACTTTGAAGTCATCAACCTTGTGGATATCGCCTTTAGTGACTTTCAAGTTTGGATGGGTGTTCATAGCTGGTGTTCATGGCTGTTTTTTGGATGGGTGATGTCATATACTCAGTATTTTTGTGGTTTATTATGACTGTCATTATGAGTAATAATGATTTTTGTAAAATTTTGTGAAATTTTTAATGAAATTTGTACAGTATAAGAGATGAAAGTGAAATTAATTAAATTGGATGGATATTCATTTTTTACATATTAAAGTAATATTCAAATAAGCAACCTTTCATTTATAAGACATTTTCTAAATGATACTTATGCGCAAATCATATGCGTGTTATTTTAATATATTTATAACTTTAAGAAGATGACTGCGGACTAAAACCTTCCATTTCTTGAATTACTCTGAACCATGAATACACATAATTATTCATCTCAACTAATTAAGAGTGTATTCTCTCTCTTTATCTGGCGTTTTGCGTTCACGGTCAAAGTTAGATGATTCACCCCAAAATCCGCAACATTTTCTCGAAACTTTCAGATACGAACCTTTCATATGGAGGTCCCTCATGATGCTAAGCCAGGCCTGATCATATGCCGGGCAGCAGAGGAGGACATGTCCGGGGATTTCTTTCGGTCGGCAGTTGTGCAGATTGAGCTATCCGTCTTCCCGATGCTGTGGAGAAAGTGTTCGTGCCCGCTGGTAAGCTTGCCTACGTGGGGCCAATGTGAAGGATGACAGTCTCGCGGCGGGGAAGCCTGTTGAGAACCAGGTTTACTATCACAATATGTGTTCTTCCAAGAACTACCGAAGTCATTCCTTTCTCGCCAGCTTTTCCTGACGTCTCAGTTTATTCTTGTCTATCGTCTCTCTCGACGACCAAGGGTATTCACAACTTAATGATGTGTATGCAAGCCATCGTTTAATACTCATACATTTCTTAAACATATATACATATACTTTTAGTATTTTATTCGTCGATTTTAATGAACGAGGGCTGTGGCACAACTTTTTAAAACTCGTAGAATAAAAAATGCACAGGACAGAAATAGAAAAATATAATGCCTTTAACATATTATTTGGAGTTGTACCATTTGAATGAGACCAATTCCAGGCTTATCGGACATATAATATAAGCTAAAACAAATCGCGCTATTCATAAAATTGACAATTTATTTGAACACATACCGGCAGCCGGGCTAGTTTCAACCGCGTTGGGGTCCAGCTCTTCACCAACCAGGAACTTTGTGATCCGATTGATGGATACGAGGGCCTGGACAGTGTAGGCGATGGTGCCAGGGAGCATGGACAGTGGAAAGTTGAGGATGTTGAAGAGCGAGAGAGAAACGAAGGCCCGGTTGGCGTCGAGGATGTTATCCGGCGAGGAAAGGACGAACACGGCGAACGTGCTCAGTGCCACCTAGATTTGTGTAAGTTGCTTTGTTGGTTAGCTATAGGAATTCACTGAACTGGATTGACACGAATGTACTGTAAGTTTAGTGTCTAGGAATGTTTATTAGGAATGTGATGTTGATTTATAAACATAAATTTACAAATCCGATGCTAGTGCTTACACTGTCGTATTTGCCGCATAGTGAGACCCGGACTCTAGATTTTTGTCCAAAATAAAATTCATGATACTGTTTCAAGCATTAAGTCTTACTATAAAGTTTTGTTCAAAAATTGATCTCATTTTATAATTTTTTGAAAAATATGTTCCCGGATTATTTTTAATGACATAATATATATATTAAATGAACAAACGTATAAAGAATATAAAAGGTATTTCAAAACAAATTAAGCATATAAATAAGCGGAATACCCTTTATACGTTAATGAAAATATACTTCAATCAATTTTCTAAAATGTGTCTCAAAGAAAAACAAATGAGAAACAAAATACATCCTTAAAGAAAAATGTGCAGTGACACTTATACTATTTTCTTTCTATATAGAATAGAGATACCTGTTCCAACTAAGTTTTTTCGTCCTCAACAGTCTACATTTCACGAATTACATAGGTACAAAATGAATATCTTGTAGATATATTTTTAGACATATAATACTATCAATTTTTCTGTAAATTCCTAGTTTTTAGCTGAATTTTAATACATAGACAATTAATAGGAAATAATCCTCTTACCACAAAACATACATTTTTAAGTAAAGAACGATATATAAAAAAATTAAACCAAGTGGGAAATATTCCCAAGTTTATTTTTGTTAGCGTTACATTAATTGAGTGAAAATAATGATCTAACCATTTGGTTTATTTCACCTAAAAAATATTTTTAAAATGATAAAAATTCAGATTGGCTTTCAGGAGAGACACAAAGATAATATTTCGGTGGAGGAACATAGAATTTGAAATGTATTACTCTTAAAAAATTGTTTCCGGTGTGTAGAAGCAATTCTTTTGTAATTAAACGTTTTTGTCTGACTAGATTTTTTATGGGACTTTATTCTCCTGAAGTCTAACTTGTAAAACACATTATTTAAATACTACATTTTACTAACTAATACAAAACTAAGCTATTATTCAAAGAATTCTTATCCGCCAGGGGAAACTTTACATTCCAAGTAGGAAATGCATATACAAGTGTATAATAAGTAAATGTGTATATTAATGGCCGGAGGAAAGTTTAATCTGGAGACCATAAAATAAAAATAAACTTTTAAAAACAATATTAAGATACAAATACATGCAAACTAGTATACGATATACAAAGCATAAACCTATATAACCTGGCAAGAACAATTTTCTTTTATCAAGTAATAATGATAAATTTAGCAGTTTATTAACAATGGAAAATATAAGATATTATTAAACGTTTGCTAAGTATATAATTTGCCTATTTAATATATAATATAAATATGTATTAATTGAAGATAACAATTATTTAATTATTTAATTATAACATTGCTTTATTTGCAGACAAAAAGTCCTACCAAGAGATACTTAAAACAAAAAAGTACAGAGTTAAACACTAAGGTGGATTTTTTAAAAGTAGACTGTGAATTAGTTTAATGAATAAGCAAGATATTCTGTAAATTGATAATGAAAAAACTAGTATTGGACCCTTCTAAACACAAGGGAATATTTGTGCAAATATATCAAGATGAAGAATGTAATATTTTCTGAGATATTCATCATTTAAAGGTCAATTTATTTAAAAAAATTGACTTTTACTCCTGTAATTTGGAACACTAATGTTCTGAATAAGTATTTTTCGTGCAGTATAAATTGCAATGCATTTAAGTATCTTGAGATAGAAATATATCTAATTCATTAGTTACAAGTTACGTACGGTTTTATAAGCATTTACAATAATTTTTATTTTTTTACAATAACTTATTAAAAATTATAGATCCACAGAGTTTCATTTATTAATTTGCTCTATATCATTATTGTTCATTACTTCTTAAATTTTGATTTATCAAAATATTTATTATTCCATACATTTTTAAATCACGTTATTCTTAACATCTTCTTGAGTAGTATTAACAGAATAAAGGAAGTGCGCCATCAAATCGGTTTACACACCACTGAGCAGGGTTCTAAGTCCCGAAACTTATTTGATTACTTTATACTGTAACATTCTGAAGCCTTAGTCCACTTTTGGTCTGTTTTGGTTTTGTGCCCTGGATTCTGGCTTCATCTAAGATAGACACAACATAGGCATAACTTAATACCCTCGTATTTCCTAGACTGACGTTATAAGAAAAAGTATAACACGGTTGATTTCCAGCAATGGATTCTTCTCTTAAGGTAGGTACTGGGTTTTATTTTGCTTTGTGTAGAGTTTTCCAAAAATGTATTAGCCTTGTTTTTCCTCGTGTAAATTTGTCTTCTTTTTCTTTTTATTTACGTTTTATGATTTTTCAGTTCACTGATCTTCTCCATTAAATAGTTAGCCTTCTTTTTATTTGCACTTCATTTACAATTGTCTATTTAGGTGATTTAGCTTAATCGTATTTATCAAATTTATTTATTATATATTTATTAATATCTAGGAAAAAGATGTGCCTTACATCAAATATAGCTTAAATTTGTTGAATCTTTAAGAACAGCTAGTCGAGAAGTCCATTAAGAGACACTTACGAATATTGAATTCAGAGGAAAGTAATCAATTAGTAGAAATTTGATAATAGATGCGGAATTTCGTGCACATTACAATGCACAATCTTAAATTTCTGAATGATATAAAAATAACGAATTAATGTATATTTAAATATACACATAAAAGAATATATTTGTGGCAGAAGGAAGAAGTCAAATCCATCCCTGAACAAAGCAATCAACGTCCAAAACTAGAAATTAGCATTTGCAATTAGAGAAATCCTATATTTTAACAGTGGACGTTGATTCTTATTTAGGATTTAAAATGAAAATATGTTGTATTATTTTGTAGACATTCTAACATTAAGAAATTCTATCATCTCTGATACTTAATATATATATAAAACCATATAGAAATGACTAAAGCAATTAGACTAGTAATTAATTTGTGAGGGAATGAAGGAAAAATTTACATAATATCAGGGTTCCTATTCTTTTAGTCATTCAAAATTCAAAGAAATGGAATATTTTGAAAGGCTGTAAAATGTGTATAGAAAACTTCAAATAAAAAAAATGTATAAATTTTAAAATCACAATTAAATTAAACTAGAAGACTATACTTGCTGTAACAATACACCGTAATTGTTATTTTAAAAGTAATGTATAAACAAATTTATGTATATATATATATGTAAATACAAATGTATAGTTCTTATATGGTGCACTAAAATATATAATATTAGGAAATTTCAAAATCTTTTTGAATAATTAATAATTCAAATAATAATTTTTTACATATGCAACATGTCATACTGGATAACATAGTAACAGTAGCATGAAAAAATTCAAACCTGACAATTATTTAAATATAGATAAAAGAACATATTAATTTGACATAAACATTATGAATAATCTTAATATAAAAAGTATATAATATTTTTGAATATACATATTATGCATTTAATATTTATACTCTGATATAATAGCAGTATAAATATATACTCAGAATTGATTAATTTAAATTTCTGTACTACGTATAGAAGAAACAATAATTTAGCTGTTATGAAAAATTTTGGAAAATATTTTTCTGACATACTAAAAATAGTGCACATATTTTTTAATAACATATGTAAATTAAATTCAAATCTTTTTATGGCGAGTAGGAGGCCTGTAAGACATACATAGGTCAGTTGTTAAAAGAACTAGCGAGGAGTTTCGCAGATCACTGACCAAAAAAGGCGCACAGAACCAACTGATGGAGCTGATGGCATTCATGTAAGCGGCCCGTCGGAGCACTGTCAGCTCGTTCTCACGAATTGTGTTGATCTTGTCCTCGAAGGAGTTCTCCCAGGCGTAGAGTTTGAGCACTTTCATCCCGGACAAGATCTCGCTCATCAGCTTGATACGTTGATCCTTCCAGCGCATTTGTACGATCTGAAAGAGGCATCAGTCGATAAATAGGTCAGTGAAAGAGTTCCGAATAACCTTTTCTAGCTCCTTACTAACTTTCTGCACATGCTCCGGTTGTAATAAACTGACTAACAGCACTCTTCTATTTTTTATTTAATAAATGCGTCATAACACATGAAACATGTTGTATATGATTTTGGCTGACATAAACGATCATATTATTATTTGTAGAAAGTTATTTTTCATTATTTTAAATTATATGCTGGCTATCTAAAAGTACCAAAAGGCGATACGGCCGGAAATGCTAAATAGAGAGCAGCTTTACTTTTATATAAAACATAATAAAACAACCTAAGTTACTTAACAAGGTTAAATTAGGCCCATAAAATGGAATCTGCGAATGTTTGGAAAAAGCATAGTAAATAATTATCCTAAATTAATTAATACAGATAAATATGACAAATAAACGCAAGACTGTAGTAATGATGGGAATAAACCCGTTATTTTTTAATGTAGTAAATGGAAATGAAATTCTAAAATTAAGTACATATTAGACGGTAGAATAAAGAGGTAATAAAACGAAACAGAAGAGAAGAAAGAAATGACACGGACCTGGTAAGCTCTGATCTTGGAGGCGAGAACAGCATTGACTGGAATAAGCAGAATCATGACAGCCAAGCCAGCGAGCACAGAGGGTCCCAACTGTTGCCAGAGGAAGTAGAGAGAGATGGCGATGGTGATGGGAGCGGACCAGATGAGATGCAGGAAGCTCGGGATGTCCTGGAGCTTTTGGGCATCGACAGACATGAGGTTTACGATCTCACCGACGGTCGTCTCCTTCCGTGATGAGCCCGAAAGTTTCAGTGCCTGGTGAAGGATATTAAAGAGATTAAAATATATTGAATCAGTATCTAAATGTCTACAGCTATTCATCTGAACTATTTCGCAGATAGTCTGTAGATTCAAACAGAGTGTGAAATAGCTATGTATTTAATTATAAAGTCAATCAATTAAATTGAGAAAACCAGAGATTAGAAACATTTGAGAAAATAAGAGTGCCAAATCTAACTCACGGCGGAGTTAGAGTTTTCACTTTCAGTTCCATTTTTATTTAAAAATGTAAGTTTTTCAATGGAATTTTCTAAATACTACAGCAATCGCTGAGTGAACAGGATGACTCAGCACGGCCCGCAGGTAACTATGATTTGATTGATCAGTTCTTCACAGTTCGTTGTCATTCTTAACAATTAGTAACTGCATAAATAGTACAATAAAGGCAAATCGGAGTCTTTTTTGAGAACAAGCCGATCACTGTTCAACTATTACATGTAAAGTTATACAAATAAATAATTATTAAGTGCGTATGAAGTTCCATGCATTTAATTTAATGTGATAAAATAGTAACAGAGTAGAATAAAAATAGATAAGAAAATCAACAAATCTCTGGAAAAAGGAACACAAGTACCTTTAATTTGCAATGTTTATAATTATAAAAAAAAATTATAAAAAATACAAAATTGAAATTGGATATTTTAATGCAAATATTTAGACTGATGTATTAATAGTTTGAGTTCCCATATAATTTCTCAATTTCTATTTATTTGTTGATCTATTAATTGTGTCGTTTACCGCCTATATAATTAACAAATAAAATTATGATAACAACTTTTTTTTAAATATCTGATGCGTATAAGCCGATAAATAATTCTAGATGAACTAAATACAAATATGATTGGACTACGTAGTCACGAAGAAGCGACACATATAGCAGATGGTATTTGCTGTTTGTTTATGGTATGAACAAAAGCATAATTCACTTCTGTTATGCTTATAAATAATATGAGTTAATTAATTTTAATATGTGAAAATAATAAATTTATATATTAATATAATATAATTAATTCAATGTTAATTATGAATTAAACGAATCAATAGGACTGCAATAAAAAAAAATCAAATTATTTTAATAAGAATTTCCAAAGACCTGGAAATATCTTTATAAAATAAAAGTATACTATTCTTGAGTGTAATAAAACATGTGGAAAATTTAGTAAGTTTACCCAAATAATAATAATTTTATATATAAATCATAAATAACAGTTGAATTATAGCTAATAATATTTCGGCTTGGCACACAAATTTATTTTAAACCTCCATTTCAATATTAGCATTAGTAATGATATAAATAAATATACATATATATATTTCCTAAATGAGCTTGAAAGATGTCGTAAGATTATGTATATAAAGTTGAATATTCTAAAATTGAGGCAGAATGTTTTAGCGATAAATACAATGAGCTAGCTTAATTGGAACAATCTTTATTAATTTTGCATTTTAATGTCTAAATTCTTGATATTAGAAGACCACTTTCAAAAATAATATATTCAAAATTCGATTTAAATTTTAAAACTGTCGTATATTTAATTATGTCATATTAACTCTAATATTTAATACATAAAAGTATTTAAAACAAAACACTAACATTGTCAATATTCAAGCTATAAATTATAAACTGAAATAATAATTTTAAATGTTCAAAAATATTATCATAAAATAAATATATAATTTTTTCTTATTCTTCAAGCGATAGTTTTAATGGCTTCTTAATGTGAGTATACACAAAAACTTATAATTTTGACATGAGTGTAAGATTTAAAATAATTCAATAAACGGAATTGGAATAGAACGTTTATTTATACAAGACATGAATTTATTGCTTGAAATAAATGTTAGCAATAAATTATTCAAATATGAGAACTAATTAGTCACGAAACCTATAATATTTTAGATTATCAATAATGCATAATTTATTAGTTTAATATTTCAGTTTTAAATTAGTATACTCATAGATATACTTATATAAATAAAATGGAAGTTTCAAATATACTTAAATAAACACGATTATAAAAATGGTAAAAAATATATTAATAACTAAAATTTTACTTAAATCGTATAAATTTATGATTATAAACAACTTTGAAAGTTTTTAAAACAGACAATATTTCTAAATATTAAAGTAATTCATTTAAATTTTCTTTTTAATTAAAAGCTTATTTTTTTAAAATATCTTATAATACAGAAATAAGTAGAATTTCTACAAATATCTAAGTAGAACTTAAATGCATATATTAATACTTGACCTTAAACAGAATTTTTATTTATTTATAAAAAAAGTAGTAAACGTATCATTAGTAGAGATCAAGAGAAATTAATAAATTTTAGAAATAATACATATTTATATAAAAACTGGTGAAATATCAAACAACATAAAAAAGGTGTTTGTATTTGAGATAAAATAATTCAAGATACAGATTCCAAGATAAAAAGAAATAACATATTTAATCTATTTAATCACAAAGTTAAAACACATAATTTGTATTCTTTTTATTGCTTTGCAAGTCTTTAATCAGATACTTAACAATAATTTAAAACTAATTACTTATGATTTTTAAATTATTCAAATATATTCGCGGGATAAAAATAAAACTTATGTCCTTTAAAAATATTAAAAAAAGCACAAGCTTCACCAGTATATCAGATAATTTTCTGGCCATACCTATAATTGTAAAAAATTTGTTTTTGTAAAACCACTTTAATGGGTATAAATTCTAATTTAATAAAAAGAACACGACAGCGGTTTCAACCGAAGTCTTCCTCGGGTGATAAAAAATACAAACATAATTTGTCTAAAAAGAAACTGATATAAGGTATGAGTACAATTAACATGAATGGATTCAGTATATTAAGAACATAAGATTAAAACAACATTTATACCCAATAAAGTGTTTTTACACAATAACCACTTTTTTTACCAGCATAGATGAAAATCTGAATGGAAGTGTATGATAAGAAAATAAAACATAAAATATACATTGCGATAGGGTTGCAACGATAAATATTTAAAAAAAAATCAGATTCACAATATTATATACACATATATTAGCCGGTATTAAGAGTTATAAATAATTATAGGAAAGATAGGAACATGATTTATCCAATTTTCATACATCAGCAGAGAAACCGTATATACAAATCGTTAGTTGTCCGAAGTAAGTTTCATATCAGGTTTTCAAGACCTTGATTCAACATTGGCTGTAGAAAACCAGAGTCGAAATTTTGTCGCTAATAAATGTACACAAATATTGGTTTCGTCGGCCAGTTGGTATTTATAAAAATAACATATAAGTCAGTTCGACACGTCAAGTCGTTTGAAGTTTAGAATAGTCAACTTTTCAAGTTTAAAGTTTTCCTTGTTTATGCTGCTCACATTTTTAAAAGCACATGTACTGATCTACCATTTCAGCAAGCGCGAAAAATACGAAAACATATAAAAAATATAAAAAGCACCGCTAAAATATAATACATAAAGTCATCGAACGTAAATAAGTCAGCCAGATCTCGATAAAATGTGTTAAAATTGCAGGTAAACTATCGGCTTCTAGACGAGTCTAATAACTCATATTTCCTCGGTTTCTCACCTTTCTATAAATGATGCCGATGACAGCAGTTCGAACCCGCATGCCAGTGAGGTAGCAGCCGTGCCAGTACTGTTGGAAGATGAAGGTTCGGACCATGGCTATCAGGAAGAGGAGAACACCGTACATGATACCACGCCACAGGTAGTCGTCCTTCGACTCGATAAAGGTGATGAACACCCTGGATTACAAGAGGCATTGAAGCAAGTTTGGTAGACTATAGTTAAATCGAAAGATAGAAGTATACTCGACAAACAAGCTGGAAGGGTACATCGCATAAACAATTAATAAGTATGTGTTCGGAGATGCTACTAAATTAAAGTTTTCTGAGTGCCTTTCTAGTCTCGAGACTTTTGGAAGACAACCTGGCATAGTGAAAGCACGTCGGCATTCAAGCCAGGTCAGCGGTTTGCGTCTGATAAAGTACTCTTGAAACTGATACCCATTGGCACGACAAAACCTTAGGTTATAAATATATTAGTTGTTTGAATTTATTAAGTAGACTGCTGAGAGATTCAGATGCCACATCATATCCTACTTTATTTTGTTTTACATTAAGAAGGTCTTATATCTTTTTTTATGCTCACGGACGATTTTTCTTTTCAGACTATTTCAGTATACATCTAAATAGGAAATTGGTATAATATCTTTTGTAAGTTAATTTTAGTTTGTAGAACTTTCGCAAATACTGTATTGAGGTGATTATTGGAAAGTAATTCATTTGGACTCTTCTTGTTATCTTTTTGCTTTACTTCATTCTATATCTTGTATTCCTGAAAATACTCTATAACAATATATTTGTTTTCTCCAATTATGTTCCTATATATTTTATTTTATTTCATCTTATCTTATATTATTTCATCTTAACTGACTTTGTATTACACATTTTTCTTATTTACTTCTTCCGTGTACTTGCACATCCTTTAAATATTTGGCAGTTGTTATTCAGTTGTTAGGATGACTTATTAATTATAGTGAACCAAAAAATGAATTTTTATTAATAACTTTAGCTATAAAAGGAAAAACAAAGATATTGAATAGGTTAGCTTTATACTAATATTATGATTTACTAAACGAAAGGGGTAAGTATGCTGCTAACACGGTCTCTGATCTCATCAGTATGCTCACCAAACCTCTTCTTATATGTATAGTTTCAATGGATAGTAGCGTTTCACCAATCGGATATAAATTAAGTTCAAAGAGTTGTAATATTTATATTTACAAGTATATTAAATATAATATTAAATTTTAAACAAAAAAATGCTTAACCTGTATGTTTTCCACAAATAAAATTTAATGATTGTTTAGTGTGCATAATTTTTATGTCATATATATTTACTGCAAAAATATACTTCTAACATGTAATTTGAATTTTATAACAGTTTACGGAAGATAAATATAAATAGATAAGATTTTAATTACATTAAAGGATAAGTATAAAGAAATATTTCGATATTTTAAGTAAACTTCTTTAGTTAAATCTAATTAACTAAGCAAGCTTCTTAATTGGTATCCTTCTATGGTACTGGTACTTCATACAATATTTAATAATAGAAATTTTACGATATAAAAACTGCAATAATGATTGGATAAAAAGTGTACCTATCTATTACGTCACAAACTTCTATCTAAAACGTTTTTGAACAAACATGTGAAGCGCTGTATATTAAGTTTTAAATACAAATATAATATCTAGCATATCTATGCTGTATATCATTTCAATGTAGAATTTGTTGCTAACTCTTAATATAATATAATATAGTTTAATACAAACGAATGTAAGTATCCTCCTGTTGACGTTTCAGAAAGCTTTCTCCTGAAAGATTTTATTCATTTCTCCAGAAAGATTTTATTCATGATTAGCTTCCCTTGAATACATACGCATTCATTCTTTAAGTTAATTATTATGACGGTAGCTAACCTTATCCCTTTCAGTGCTTTAAGCTCCCAAGGGCACCATGATACTTTTATTATCATTTTACACAAATTTATGTTCGCATTACTTTGTACAGTTGCCCTAATATATTGTTTACGAAAAGAAAATACAATAATGATTATTATTGGTATTATAAATTACAAAAATACAGAAACGGATGTATTATATCCAGAAAAACTGACTTCCGATAATAATCTATTTTATAGTATAAAATAGTATTATTGAGATATATTAATAACTTTCTATCAACAATTCACGAAGAAAAATAGATTTCATGAACATGTTATAATTTCTTTTATACTTACTTGGAATATTTGTTTGTAGTTACAAATTGAAGTATTTAAAATTCAAAATTTTATATATATACATATGTCAACAATGTTTTACATTATTGGTTTATAATCGTTAAAAAATCAATATTATCGTAACATTTATTTATCAAATTCGGATAAGATTTATAGAAGCCTTATAAGTTGTATGTTAAAAACAATAGAACTATTTTAGAAAGCGTATTTAAGGCTAATATAGTTGTTTCGTATATGGACAAAAACGAAAACAATATAATAGATTAATAGTTTAAGCTTTTTAATCTTCGGACAGCAGTCAAACAGCAGTAGACACCAGTACAGCGGTCCATTTATATTGTTATGTAGTCTGTTCTCGCGTTTCTGTTTAAAATATAATAACCGCGGGCTTCACTGAACACTTTATTATCAGGTGTAACTGAATGGAAGCAGAGATAGTACGAAGCATAGACTAATAATTGATAAGACATTTACATTACATTTTCTCTAAAACAAATTGCATGGCATAAGTGAAAGTGTATAGCCAACTTATAGCCAAATTGTTGCCAGACACTTTGACTTGATTAATTAAGTAAAATGCCTAACACGGATAAATTGTGTGCCGTGTATAGCTGTTCAAATAGAAAAAGTTTGCAAAAAGGTTACATTTTATACTACTGATAATAAACTATCAGGCAAAAGTAGTATGTAACATAATTTTGTTTAATACTTATTAAGCAAATTAAATTAATGTAATATGTAAAATGTCTAAATCGCGTAAAATGATTTGAACATTGAGCTATTTAGCTGTTCAAATGGACAAAATGCACATTTTTAAAAGTGTTATACTACTAATAATAAGGTGCGGCAAAAGTAGTATGAGACATAAGATAGAGCCCAAATGCTACTAAAAATTTGAAAAATAATAATAATTAATTCAAAATAAGCCTTATATTTTGTTGTAAAACAACCTATTCATGGGCAAGACAAATTTAGAGCGAGAAAAAATACATTTACAATCAAGATATTTTCAGAGCTGGTGAGTACAAATCAATAAACATAATATACACGGTGTGATATATAACGTACTAAGGCGATAATACATAGATGTGTAGATACAACTCAGCTGAGAAAAGGCAAGTCGCGAAGAAAAGAACTACGTAAAAATTCGTGTAATAAAATTAAATGCAGAGGTGAGATAAACTTTTAGAAGGAAATTATAATCGTTTAAGTGCTACAAGACACAGATAAAGATAAAGACAAAAAAGACAGATACTACAATATAGACAATTAAAAAAGGGGAAATACTGCAATACACAGAAAAAATATTTCTTTAATAGAAAAATGATTTCTTGATATAGACGTATAACAAAGGTAATAATATTTCATCATTAAAACACTTTTCATTTAACCTATATATTACAAATATTGAGGTAAGCCACATATATATAATTTTTCATTTAATTCGGTAATATATCAGTATTACATTTTAACAGAAATGATTTATAAATAAGTATAATATATACATAATAAAGAAGTAGTTTAATGATAATTATTTAATAAAAAAATACGACGTTTCGGTCTCACCTACATAACTTGATAATGGTCTCTTTTTTCATCCGAAACATTGTATTCTGTTATAAAATGAAATATTTTGTCTTTATATAATGGTTTTCATTATTACGCAGTTTAATTCTTTTGTATAGTGTTTTTTAAATTCACACAAATAAAAGTACATGGACGAAAGATATATATTCTATTACATTCCTTGACTTTACTATAACTATTTAAAAGTATAACTTTTAAACGACTATATTTAGTAAAGTGTATACTACACATATTTTGAAATATTTTTATTTAATGATAAGGCGATCTGCAAATGTAATTTTGTTAGCCTTTTTATAATGACAAATTAGGCAGTTAATACCGTCATTTAGTACATAGTTAGTTACTTTTACGTTATCTAGAGATTCACGGTGTAATAAAACTAATAAAATAATATTACATAGTTGTTAAATTTAAAAACAAAAATATTTAAGAAATGATAGTGTAAAGCAGGTTTACAAAATTTTAAACAAATACTTTTATTATCATTAAAATTTGTAACGTCTAACTTTCATTTAAATATCTTTTATCTCAATTGCTACAATAAATAAAGGTCTCCCATGTCATTTCCCTCAAAATAGTAGTTAGTCAGACATTTTGTTCTAAAAGACTTTGAACTGGATTTTTTCGGCCATTTATTCTTTTTAAATTTTTGCTCAATTTGACATCAACTGCCTAACTCGCCCCATTATGAAATATTTTATATGTACTTTAAAGGATTAGACACAAATAAAGTGAAATTAGCGCAAGTACTCTGTTGTCTATTTACTTCTGTGTATGTATACAACAGTGGGAACTGGTATTTACACATCATGGTTTAATTTCAAGATAAAATATCAAATTAAATTACTTATTTTATAATGATAAATGAAGAGAAACATTGACATTAAAGAAATAAAACATCACTTTATATGTATATCTAAAAAAACTGATTTTACTTTTTATATTGAAATTATAGAGCTAAAAATACAACAATATTGAAAGGGCGGCATTGAACGTGTTCAAAGAATCAAAGTCCGGCTAGAGAAGGTTTCTACGATTATTAACCAGCATTATCAGCTAAAGTGACCTAATACTAATTGTGGAGTAGCCTATACTGTTGACATACCCGAGAATCTGAGGTTGAGCAAAGGTGATGACATCGTAGACGAGCTTGTAGACGCCGTAGATGGCGAACTCAGCCCCAAAAATCCTGCGAAGTGACCTGATAAACGATGGCTTCTTCACTGGCCTTCCCGAGTCGTCCTTTCTGTGGAGGAGATTTAAGTTGTGTAACGTGGACAAAATAAGTCGGGTATTAAACTTTTATCGATTGTAATAGATAAATAATGGTCGAAACAATCACCTATGTAAGAATATATAATTTTAGAGGCGATAGAAATCAAATATTAGTCACAATTAATTTACCCCGTAATAGTTTAATTTTAGGGTAAATTGATTTAATGCACGAACGTACTTATCTTATTCTATGATTTATTAAATTTTCTGTTTATGGACAAGGAGGCATCTATCGTTAGCGGACGTAAATCTCATCCTAGGATGATTAACGAAGATGTTAATGATTGTTAGCAATTACATAAAACAAAGGAAACATTTGATAAATGGACCTATTCCATCAGTACGTCTGTATATTTCTCTCATGGTTTGTGTTCTATACTAAGTGCACTTATAGGTATGTGTGTTCACCTGATACGTTCACTGAGGAAGTACTTTGCTCATAAAGACCACATGATGAATTTTTATGTTGCACTTTATACATGAACTTTCTGTCATACTTTTTTTATTAAATATTAATTATGAATACTTTTCATGACTTCTAGAGATGTGGTAAGGTAAATTATTATTAATTATTTTTAATTGTTGCGCATGTAGCAAGAATAGTAAATTCGACGTGCCAATGAGTGTGTGGAATATTACATGAATAAATAACCAAAATTTATAGATGCATTCATCAGCTCATTGAGAAAAATGAAATCTATATATATTTGTAATTATAACTACAACCATGATATTTTTAGCAGAATATGTCGCATTGCAAATTTTAATATTTGGAAATCATTAAATGTGGATATTCTTATCAATAACTTTTATTTATTATTGCTATATTTGAAAAAGTAGTGAAAATTTTCATTTATTTTTGTGCATTCTAGGATTTCATCCTTCACTAGTCATTATTCATAGTTTGGAGCTTTGTTTGGTATTTTAGAAAGACTTACTTTGAATACCTAGATGCAGTTTTATTTATTTTTACCTTTAGTGTATCTTTTATTTTATTTGTCTGCTCTATTATATAAACACTCTTTCTTTTATCTTTAACAATTTCTTTACTTATGATTTATCTCTTCTCTTTTCTTTTTGTTATTGATATTTCTTGGTCTTAAAAATACACAATTTCTTTCATTTTTGAACTATGATTTAAGTGAAAGTTTGAAAGATCACAATTAGATAAAAGTTGGATAACTTGAATTAATAGCCATCCATTAGCATATAAAATTCTACGAAAGTGGTAAACGATCCTATAGACTGTTAAAAAACATGTTAGTGGCTTAAAAAGTGGTTTTAAACACTTACGCGCCCAGTCTAGGAGGAAGCTCTCGTTTCCAGTTTTTTTCCATGGCGGGTACGATTGTGCTGCAGGTATAATCAGGAGGTAGTTCCCAGAGGTCATTGTTGGTCAGTGATCTCCTGTATCCGTTCACTATCATACTGTTATCATGGCGAGGTGAGATGGAAGATAAAGACAAACAGGTTGAGAGTGTTATGAAAGAGGGTTGACCGCTGATAGCATGCATGTGTTATTAAAGTATGTATTTTTATATTCTTCGTAGTTCTGAACTTACTCCTATAAGTTTTTAGACACGATATAAAATGAGATTTTGACTATTCGTAAATATATAATAATATTTACAGTTTAATAAGTATAACGAAATAATATCTGTAGTATCAAGATTATATTAAAAAAAATATAGTTTATATTATCTAGAATTGAATTGTAAAAGAAAATTATAAAAAGAAAATATACTTCTTGTGGTTAGAAAATTTGTGCATTGAATGTATAAAAATGTAATATTTACAAAATCAAAAAACACAGAATAAGTCGAATTATATATATACAGCATTTCAATGATTAAAGTAATTGTTGGAAGTGCCTTTCAGTTAGAGTTCGGCATCGATGTCTAGGGCACCGACCAATTAGAACGCCTAAAATAAAAGAGTTCGCAGAGTGTAATTTAAGTAAACAGGATTTATGTACTAACAGGATCTGAGCTAATTAAGGGAAGTCAATGAACACGCTAAGCAGAAAGCAGACATATCATTACGGAGCGACTTTTCGATAACTTAATATTCTATTTTTGTTTTTTGCATAACTGCGAAATGTTTTTAATTCCTTGAACTATAAATTCAGTGTACATCTCAAGTTTTATTTATTTTAATAGTAAAAAATGGTTTATAAGTATACATTTTTTATACGAAATTTATGTATTTAAAAAGTAATACTTAAGACCGATTTGATTTTTTAAACATATTATTTATTCGATGTGGTTTCATTAAAAATGAAATAATTAATAACTATGTGTTTAAAATGATTTACCGAAAGTAATGTGAAGATATTGACTATAACGAATAAAATAAAATTTACATACATGTCATAAATTTCAAATAATAATTATGCTAGTTTGTAATATGTCATATATAATGTGTTAAACAATATTATAAAAATTATAATATAAATGTTACAAGTGTTATCATATAATATGTTATAAATATGTTTATAATACAGTAATATATGTATTTCAAATTTTCTTACACAGTAGAATATGTTTTGATAAACATAATTTTAAACGGCATTCTTTCACACAATTAACATACACACATATTTGTTATATTTGCAATTAAAATTATTCAGTTTAAACATAATGTTTTACTAATTATCAAATTATGTAAGTCTAAGTCTAAGTCGTTAACATAAAAATATATCTATTAGTATATTGCACATGACAATTATTATAAACTGTGTTCATTAAATTAATTATATAGTATTAAAAAAAGACTTTTATAGCATTTATAATGCGTTAAATAAATAGTAAATAATAAAAAATAATAATTTGAGACACAATTTTACATATTAAAAAACTTTCTTTTATGTACATACAGAACAGAATTATTTAGTAAAGAACAATAGAAGATCAATAAAAACATTATTAATAAAATTTTGTTAAACGTGATATTTGAATGTTTAAAAACAAATTGTTAACAGTTATTTTTTCGAAAAAGCAGAAATAATAGAAAATCGATGACTTTTTCCGAAGTTTCAGAAATAGATCAAATCGACATTATCTTTTGCAAGAATGTAAAAATGTAAGGAATGTAAGAATTGTAAGAATGTAGGAAGAAGTGAACACGTGTTTGATTTAAACGTCAATCAACATAAATACTTAATTCTGCTTTTATGGTAATTGAAATGGAAATTAAAAAGATTAAAAATGAAATATACTAATCGAAATTTTAAGTTAAATTTACCTTAGATAAGAAATATTTGTAAATAATGAGTTGGAAGTGGTCTCTGAACTGGATAAAAAAATAATAATAACAGACATGAATGTGTTAGACGCAATACCAGCTAAACCCAGGAGTAAGTAGTCCGGATTTGAACCTGCAATCTCTTGATTGAGAAGCCGGCGTGCTATCACTGGAATGTTTACGTTCAGTGAATAAAATGTTCCAGTGAGTCATATACGAATATGAAAGATTAAATAAGCTTTACCCGCTAAACTTTTAAGGGGCTATGGTCAATGGATAAGACGCCTACTTCTCAATCCATATTGCAGGTTCAAATCCCGACTACTTACTCCTGGGTTTAGACGGTATTGTGTCTAACACATTCATGTCTGTTATTATTATTGAAAATTTTGTAGTGTAGTTTAAAGTATTATTGATTAGTACTGGTTAGTATTATGAGAATTTAGTGTTAGTTTATTAGAAATATAAAAATCACCACAAAAAAAGTAATATAAATTTTTTTAATACTTTTCTTTAGACTGTCATATCCATTTAGCTTTTTGGACAGTATTTTATTAGATGTCTTGTTAATAAGTATAAAAGCATAAGAATAAAACTTTTTATTTCACTAATTAACTGTGACAAGTTTTCTGTTAAAGGAACATTAAAAATATGATCAGACAAACAGAATAGTCATATTTTTGATAGAAATGTAAAAACAAGATATACTAAGAATATCAAAAAAAATAATGTCGAAATAATTATAATTAACGATATAAATAATGAGTAACAAAGGGCCTTTATAATATGAATATAAGTAGATGATAAGATTTCTCTGTTGCTCTTCAGTGAACATAAATAATCTAAAATTAGCTATACATAATATACATACATGAAAAATAACAAGTTATATCATTAGTAATAATAAGTATATGATATAAATTATGTTACTAATTACTAAACATAGCAAGTCAAATTTAAGAAAATGAATATATTAGTTATATCACGAAATAAAACACAATGACAACATCAAAACATAGAATTTTCTAGTTCTCATCATCTTTAATAATTATAAAATATGGAACGAATAATGGGGCTATAAATAACCAATCGAACTTATAAGGTCTCTACATCAACCGAAATCAGTTTAAGTCTGTTAAATAATATATTAATAGCAGTATATGGCAACACAATATATGTTTAAAGCTTTAAAAGATACAATCGTGACAAAGTGGTCAGAGCGAAATAACAAAATAGATTACAAATCATGTAAACTACGTTTTACCAAATAACACCGAAACAAAATGTGTATTATTTATTATAATAAATTTAAGTTTATATAATTTCTATTAATATATAATTTATTATATCAGGAAAAATATTAATTGACGACTATATGAAAGTTTTTATTTCATCATAGTAGTCTTTTTAAGAGTCCATATTTCTCTTGCTTTTTTTGAAAAGTCATATATTGTCAATTCGTAAGAAAACAAGCGAGATTTTCAAAATACTTTAATAATAATTTTTATCCTTTCATTAAATTCTTATAAATTCAATCGTGTAGAATTATGTCACAATTACAAAAATATAATATTAGATATATGTTAATATTAAGTCAATATTGTTATTTTAAATATAAATATAAATTTAATATTTTAATTTTAGGGTAATCCATTCTATTAATTAATGGATTTAATAATGAAATATTGCTCAGAACAATTATTATTATTGAAACACTAATTTGTATACCGTACTAGTTGTACTTTTACTAATTTATAATTTTAGCTAACCTCCAAACCATTTCAAATAATGCATTACTCGACAAAAATAATATTACAAAAAGGTAAATGAGTCAAATTACATACCTCCAAAGCCAGTAGAAACTTAGTTTTGACAGATATGAAGCCCGCAATATTGGACAAGGATCCTGAAAAACAAAACATATAAAACTATAAACTATTCGAAGAGAAGGATCAAACATGAAACCTAAAAATAGGACTTGTCTTTAGTGTGTCAAAAAATTGTCGAAACTGATTTTAAATAACTATCTAATCATGGCTTTGTTTATCGCAACTATGACAGATGGAGCGGTTTATTCGGTACGGAGTAAAATCTACACTAGATACATATAAAGCAGTGGTAAAGTGCGTTGTTAAATTGACAAAATTAAATAGATTAATAATTGACCGATAACCATTTGACACAGTAATATACTATTTAATTTGTTTTGATTTATTTATTAGATTTCAAGTGCCACAATTTATATAAAAAATATCTACCCAAAATAGTATATTGTTTCCTGTTTTAGAAATAAAAAATCCTTTTAGAATATGTTCGCTTCATTTTTGTATATATTCCTGTGTTAAAAGAAATAATGTAGTTATTGTACATTAAAGGAAAAAACACTAGAGCGATCTCAGTGTTTTACTCATAATATTATAAAAGCATTAAATAAATAAATATGTTACAACTTATCTACATATGTCTAACAGTATAAAATTAAGTCAAAAAATAAAATCGTATTGTCATAAACTAAATTTGAAATCTGAATATTACTTTTAATATAAATATATATATATAATATTAAAGTAATTATTTATATCCAATTATTAACTTTAAAGATTAAAACTGTTCGAACAGGCTTTTAAAGTAATACAAAATTAGTGATACGAAGGAATATTAAATAAAATTTGTGTCACATACTATTATATATTATACCTATTGTGTGATATGGCTTTTTAGGGATGCCTGCATATTTCTATTTTGTGTATTTCCGCACTTTTACACAAAAATATCCGTATTCAATAATTTCAAAAAGTATTAAATTGGTATACTCAAAGACACGGAAGTACAATGGAAAACATTTATTCAAATTTCAATTTTAAGTAGTATACAATTGGTTTGCTGTCCTGCTAATTGTATTGCACAACGAAAGCTCAATCGATACTATTAATGCATAGTGAATCATACATGTACCTGTGAAGCAAATGTCACGATTACTGACGAGACTAAATGCCAAATATGTATAACCTTCGAAGGGTAACAAGATAGGTGATAATTATCAGGCCTTGTAAAGTGGCAAACCTGTGGAAATATCTCTGAACTTGTAGAAGGCTATGAGCAGGACACTGAAAGTTGTTTTATAGTTTACTAACAAAAGCCTGATCCTCGTTAAACATTGCGTGTCCTTATCTCTAGCTTTATGACTATATTATTATCAAGAGACGTCGTTAGTAAGCTACTACATGTCCTTTTGTTTGAAGTACTGTGCTAAGTTACATATACTATAATAAAACTTAAAAAGGTACAGATTATAATAGGCTAAATTCAAATGTAGTGTTAAAAAGTGAAATTTAATTTCAACCGAACAAGTTAATAAGTCATGAGCTTTTCAAATCTACTATACTAATTGAAGGTATGCAATGAAAATGACTTTATAGTTAGATAATAATGGCATAGCATTGTACAATTGTATGGTATTAACTAACATAATGGTGTAGAATTAGATTGATTAGTCAGACAGGAGTTTAGTGAGATTAATATATTGTGGGTGGTTTGGAACATGAAACTGAAATCTATAGTTCAAATAAGAGCTCCAAAGTGCGCACTTTCAGCATTGATTATATTTTAATAAATATATCTGTAAAGCTGTCAATTTACATGGATAGTATAATGTGTAACAATCATAGATATTTGTTTTACTTTATAAACATAGATTGGTTGTCTGAAAAAATGGCGTAACAATTTGAAGAAGTAAGGTTGTGGTCAAAAATATAGATCATTCTAAGATTTTTAATTACCACGATTAAAAAAGACTTAATTGATAAAAAGTCCACTTATTTTTTAAAAATAATATAACCACAATCGCAGAATGCACAATATTTTCAATGGAATTTGTTTAAATTGCCATTCTATGTATATAATGATTAGTTTCCATGGCAACTATTAAGCTACGAAATCAATTATAGCCTCCGTATTATTTATATTTTACGGTTAAAACTAAAATAAAACTCGCAGTCTGGATACATTGTATGTATTCGTAGGTATTTTAAAACATATCTATTGAGAGAGAAAGAAATAAATGTTCTGCCGATTACTATGAAGACAGGCGTTGGCAATACAAAGAAAGTGTTAAAAAATATTTCGTAGAAAGTTTACAAATAATAACTATTGTTGACAATTTATTTTCATTCCTGTATCATATTTCAAAGGATTAGTGGCACATACAAATAGGTTACGAGTATGTGAATCGACTTATATGGCAGTAATTCCCATAAAACAGGTCTAATATAGACACTCTTTTATACTACACACATTAGGTACAAACACTAAATAATGCCCGAAAAAATTACACCCAAAATCCTTATACAACAGAGAAAAACATGAAATAATATGAATTTGATTATAAAATCGGAAAGACATTAGAAAAAATCTTTCTATAAAAATGCTCCGAATTCACTGAAGTTCTTGATTTGTTTAAGCAGAAGTTTTAATTTATGAAACATAGATTGGCTATATGAAAAAATGGTCAAACAATTAAGAAGTAGTATGATTGTAGCTAAAAATAAAGATCTTTCTAGATTTTTAATTAAGGGGTAAATAATTATCGGCTGATAAAAAATTATAGTTAAATTACTATAATGATATATTTTTCTACTATAATATGTAAATGAGTTAGCCGAGGACAACGCAATTGTTTTAATACATTGAATTTATTATTACGTTGTCCGTGGAGTTAGCATATATTTCACTTTTTGAAATGATAATTTATTGACCACAATCGTAAAAATATTTAATATTTTCAATGGAATTAGGTTAGATTGCCATTCCATCTATATACCTAGGTATATATTGATTAATTTCTATGGTATTAAGTTAATCATCGATACAAGTTGGCTTCTATCAAGTGTCTTCCGACCAGCAAACAAATTAACATTTCCCTTACATTTAAATTTTCGAAATATGACAAAATTTTGATAGAAAGAAGGAATTTAATGTTCATTCGTTTTCAACAATAGGGCATTACAATTTAAATGTATCAACTTGTTTATTTTTCATAGTGTTCAAGCCTTCTTTGTAAAATTAAGAATATAAATAACTAAAATAGTTATACAACACGATCATGTGCATGAGCTGGTGTTAAAGAATTATGCAAAAAACATATAACATAGCGCTAATAAAACCTGTGAAGTTAACATGGCTGAAAATGAAAACATATCATAAACGTGTTATCTTCGGTTATAAACACTAATATATACAGAATATTGTAAAAAAACACGATATATACATAAGATATACTCATACAATATACAAAACATACTATAACTAAATTACAATTATGAAATACTTCGATTATATTAAAAGCTATCTGTAGTAATTTTGATAGTTTTTATAATTGAATTTTACCTCACACAATTTAATGTTGTAGGTACAATATGGATGCGTTTAAAAACACTGTCTCAAAACAACTTTGATAACATCAAGATTAAAATATGTACATATAAATATCATAATATATTCTACTATAAGAGCAATAAAAAGTATTTCAAAATATAATAGAGGCCTGGAAATAATAATATTCTAAAAAAAAAATATATATTTTAAATCATGTTTTGGATATATCTCGGTGATTATAAATAAAGTAACTTTGTTTATTGCAATAAATTCGAAATTTCAAAATGTCATAATAAAGCACACTATAATATCTATAAAAAGTATTCAAAAAGAAGATATTTCTGGAAACAATATCATTCTAAAACAAGTAGAAATATGTTAAATTAATAGATGCCAGGAAGCAATGATAATCTAAAAAAAGTAGAAATATTTGAAATAATTTTTTGGATATATCTCGGTGAATATAAATAAAGTAACGTTGTATATTTCAATAAATTCGAAATTTATAGACGTTTTAAAATAAGTTAAAAGCTCTTTTAATTTTTATTGTCATTGATTTTTAACATGGTGGAACAATACTACAGGATTATGCCATTTCTATGAACATTAAGCCTCAAGTTTAGCAAAATTAAAATCTATTGCGCAATTTTGTATCATCGACATAAATACTATTTTAATGGGTCTTTCTAATCATGTGATAATTTAAGAGATAGAGGTAATCATGCCCAAACCAAGAGTATATACCTGAAATAAACATATATATGTAGATATATGTTAGCTTTTAATGTTTGTAATACATACTTTAATATTGCAATGACACTTTTATGAACCTAAAAGAATATAATAAATACTGACAATTATTATTTTCATTAAGAAAAGTCTATTTTAAGTCTATTAATATGAATTTTACTGAATTTTTCTTTGTTAATTATTTCCTAATGGACAGAATAAAGTCTTATATAGTATATCACAGATTATAAATATGGAGCCACAAATTCTTAAAAATATTAATCACAAAAAAATGTATAGTGTTGTGCAAACGTTGAATATGCGAGCGAATCGAGCTAAATTTTAATTCAGTACATATTCCTACTGAATAAAAATACAAAAACAGGTATTATAAAGATACAAACTAATTTTAAATGTTTTTAAGATAGTTCTGTAATTTAATTCATTTTTAGGCGTATTGAATGCTGTTTTTTGAAATTCATATTTATTTCTCAATCTTTAACTCGAAACCGCCCCTATACAGTACAACAAAGGGTAGTATACCCACATGCAGATGTCTCTCGCGGCCGGACTGGTTCTTCCTTGACGACGAAGCCGATGTTTCATTGGAGAAAGCCAGCAACAGAGGCTGACTCTCGTCTCCACGCGATGACTCCTGCTTGTTGGAATCCAGAGCTGAGACATCAGGGAAGCAGTGGCACAGGAAGAGGACCACGATCACCGGGTAGCCTAGGATGCCGGTTGTGGTGCGGTATTCATCGTACGGCTGCACCTGAGGAGGAAGATGGTAGTAGTACTGAGCTATAAGTAGAGTAGAGACGTATGGTACATGCATTTTCGGGGATAATGATAGAATGAGAGCAATTATTCGATCAGATGACAGTATTTATGCGGTGAAAGAATTTTATAACACTTTATATTTATATTTTATAACTTTTGAATTTGTACACCCGGGCACAACTGGTTAAAGGAAGCAATAGAATAGAATTAATTGGTTTAATTTTGATAATACGCAGAGATTCTATGTTAACAGTTTTGACATTATTTTCCTTTTTCCCTTCCTTTGAATAATATCAAAGTATGTACAAGCCAATTTTTTCTTTTAGTTGAATATTTACAGGAAAATATGCTCAAAATTTATAATCTCGGGTTTAAGCAAGTGACACAAAATGTTCAAATATAAAGAAATTCTCATAATAAAATTAAAGAAGACAACGCTTCTACAGTTATTTCTATATCTTTCGTTAGTGGGTATTTCATAATACATCATACCATGATTCGATTACGACATAAATACTGGTATATTTAATTTATGTATATATATACTATATATATCATTAATGCTATCAGAAGAATTATTAGACTTAAATTATCCAGTTAAATAATATTATACAATAAATACATGAATATATATATATATGGTAGTTATTGAATAGATTTTAGAAAATAACGTTTGCGTTTGTTTAATATTTTCCATTTTATTTTTAAATAACGTTAAATCTTGACATAATATGTAATATTTTATATATCAAAGTTTATAATTATGAAAATTAAGAGTTTAAATACTAAATTCAGAATATCTTTATTCAAATAAAAACAGATTGCACCAAAAGATCGGTCATTCAAATAAACTTTTGAGAAATGCTTATGAAATATTTTACTCAACTTTAATAACAGAATTTTACGGACAATTTTGATACTCTTATTTTACAAAAAGCACGCAAGAAAATACGACGATTCCTTACTCTTTGACCGGCTCGAATGATGTCAGTGCGAACGATGATGATCCCAACGAGAAACTCGAGGAACCAGAAGTAGAAAAGAACTCCCGAGGAGTGTATCCCCTTGACGTACTCTAGTCGAATCACATAGATGGCTACCGTCTGCCGAATGAAAAGTGGAGAAAAATAAGAAGTCAAAACCTGTCAGAACACACGTTTTGTAGAACACTGTTTCTCTCTAGCTTTTTGGGAAGTTAATGAAAACCTTTCCAATAATAATTATCTTGGAAACTATTAAAGTAATCTTAATCTAATAATAAATTTTTCTAGTAATAAATACTGCAAGTAATTGTCGTAAACTATAAGTTATTTTAATGATTTTTGGTTGTTATTATATATAATTAAAATTTGCAGCTAGAATTATTTCAAGTAAAACGGTTGAATTAATAGTTTAGTATAAATATAATTAGTAGATAGCATAAATGTCTACAGTTTAAACTAACATAAGTGGATATAGACATAGTGGACAGTGCACAGAAATAAGTAATGGATACGGTTTATTAACGGTTGTCCTATGTTTGGGGTATGACATACCCCAGGGCATATTTGATTTGGCGTTACTCCGTTACAATAGCTCAACAGAGCTCAATACTTCCTGACTTTTATTTGTTTGAGACCTAGTTTATATTGACTTATTGTCTGAAATTTCATGTAATTCCTTTACTAATAAAAAGCAGAATACTGCTCACCTATGTTTGGGGTATGTCATACCCCAAACAATAAATATACATATCACCCCCTTATACGTTGTAATTTATTGCCACTCATAGTTATAATAGATTGCAGGTTTATATATATGGGTCTATAAATAGTATTTATCTAAGAATTCAAATAAATTTGGATTTTCCAAAAACAATAGATTGGGTATATATATATATATACGTGTCTATAGTATTTGGATTTTCCAAAATCGATGGGAATGATTGTATAAATTTGCTTGTGCTTATTCAATAATTATACAGCTACATAAAATATTATGGCATCTCGTCCGAAACGTAAATGCTTCGACGATGCAATGGTGGCATTAGGTTATGACAGTGATAGCGACGATGATATTTTAGATCCCGCTGTTTCTGATGATGAAGAGAATGCCGA
>JAYRBW010128234.1:0-16303 GCA_036023295.1 Invenusta paracnida | reverse complement strand
ACACTGTACTCACCAGTACACACTGTACTCACCAGTACACACTGTACTCACCAGTACACACTGTACTCACCAATACAGTACACACTGTACTCACCAGTACACACTGTACTCACCAGTACACACTGTACTCACCAGTACACACTGTACTCACCAATACAATACACACTGTACTCAACAATACGCACTGTACTCACCAGTACACACTGTACTCACCAATACAATACACACTGTACTCACCAATACAGTACACACTGTACTCAACAATACGCACTGTACTCACCAATACAGTACACACTGTACTCACCAATACACACTGTACTCACCAATACAGTACACACTGTACTCACCAATACAGTACACACTGTACTCACCAATAATAATTGTAGTACATGTCGCCATATTTCTGGGGATAATACGGAGATTCATTGTCGTGCCTGAGAGGAAAAGGAGAAAAGTGTCATGCAAATGTGAAAACATGTGCTTTTTAGGGTAAATAAAATCACAAATGACATGTTCGTCATTTATTTCTAACAAATTGCCTCATTTACGTTTTTGAACAAATCAAACGTTAATTTCAATGACAGTCATAGTTCAGTTCATATTCAAGAAATGCACAAAATTGGAATTCTGAAACATTAATAAGTCAATAATGAATGATACTATTCTTATTAATCTTCACAGTTACTATTATTTAGAAGATATGTATCTTCATTTATAGTGCAGAATACAGCCATTAACGAATAAAATACATACACGCTTTTGCAAACATAAAAGATATGTCATTTTTGAAAAAGTATTATTAAGTATACTGTTATTAATGTTATTATTAATTTTGCTTTATTCAAAAACTATAAATGGAGACTAGAGGCTAGAAATATAAATGGAACACACCTGCCGTAATAAATATTGCTGTTAAGAAGTACTGATATTTATGTCTTGGTATATGAAGCAATGTGAACATAACTTTTTAGGATAGAAAAGAAATGTATATACATACATTACAATAACAGAGTAACAAATATAGTTTAATGAAACAAACTTCAACTATTTATATTATATTGTTACACATATGTTATAACTCTTCGTATATTGTTACACATATGTTATAACCCTTCTTATATTGTTACACACATGTTATAACCCTTCTTATATTGTTACACATATGTTATAACCCTTCTTATATTGTTACACATATGTTATAACCCTTCTTATATTGTTATACATATGGTATAACCCATAGAGTACACATGTATTTCCATGTATTACTCTGTGGTATAATCCTTCTTACATATATTGTTATAAATCTGTTTAACATCGATTTATTTTAAACCAAAATTAAAATTGTTTTAAAACGGGAGTTTATCTATAGTAAATACTTCAATTTTCCTTAGTATTTTGATAGTATGCTGTTTATATTTATTGATCCTCAACTAGTAAATATACATTTATTCTTGTAAATTATGCTATTAACATATAAATATCAAGTTTTTAATAATTAAAAGTATATCATTGCAACAGCATAATCACTAATCGTTAATTTATCAAAATATATATAAATAAATTGTTAGATAAAGTTTAAAATAATAAGTAAGCAAATTTATTCACGAGATAAGAATATAGTTTGAAACTGATTTAATACTGAGGCGCACATTTACTGGAAAATAATACAAGTAACAAGAAATTATTATTTTAAACATGTTTTACGAGCATTGATATATTGCATTATTAACAAGTCTATGAAAACGTCACACTATATAGCCTTACCTTCCGGAAGGCTAATTAAGTAAAAGTTATTATAAATACATAGCTCAATATGATTGAAATACGAGATTAAGCTGCAGATTTTATAGAATACAATTTCTCTGTTCGTGCCTGGGCGATGACAATAAAAACATAAAAGGAAAATTGCACTTCAGATGAAGTTCCCTTTGCTGCATACCTACTCCAACTGTTCCTATAGATATAGATATACATAGGGACTGGAAAGACGAAATGAAACACTAAATCAGTGAGGCTTAAAATTATTATAAAGTTGAAAACACATCCAGGTGTTGGGCACATATATCAAGAGTTGATACAGGAAATTTGAAGACAATATATGTATAATTAGTCATATTTTCCGAGAAATTGATACAGTAAACACACAGAATAGATATAAAATGAAGCTAACAAATGTCATGTGCTAAATATGTATGTATAACAGACAAAGTTGATGAAATGATAGAATTCATGTTTTCTTCTGTTTATCTCGGGGATATATTCAGTCAATGTGACAGTAAAAAAAAATAAGTTCTTTTGTAGTTCAATGTAAATGTTTTGATGCTTCGTTATTTTTACTAATAAACTTAAATAACATCCATGTTCTATATACGAATTTGTTTTAGTCTACTTAAATGTTCTACAATTTTCTAAATATGCTCTATGCAAATTGCAATTTTTTCTCTATTGAGAGAGGTCTCATTTAAAAAAGCTATTTTATGTTTGTAATGAATATAGTACTTTAATAAATGTACATTGTTTATTGGCAAGTTTCGTCTAAAAAATTTACAAATGTTAAGTACTCAAACGTTGTCAACACAATTCAATGGCAAAAATCAAATCCAAAATGTTTCTTTATCCATAGATATTAACTGGAGTCATTTTTAAATGGTAGTTTGAGTGGACTAAGAGTACATAATATATAAGGATAATTCCTTTAACTGCGAGTGACCCTCAGTCTAATCCTGGTTGAGCCCGATTATCTTGAATCATTATAAAAGAACTTTAACCCTTTATGGGACATTATTATTTTGCAATATAAATGAAAGTCGCTTCTCAATAAATAGCCTCAATATGGTAAGTTTAAAGTGTCCATTGGAGTGAAATTCCCAATTTACTTAGTGTACACAAATTGACTGTCTGCCTTATTCAACCGATGACGACAGTGGGTACGTATACATTTATACTTGCATAATAAAAAAATACGTCAAAATAATTGCTCGATTTAAAATGTATAGTTCCTTAAATAAAATTGAGGACGTCAAATACCCTAAAATGGCCATCTTAAAAGAATCTAACAATTACATATACACCTCTTTTCAGAAAAAATATAACTGCTCTTATCACTTTCATAAAAAGAGCAAGAGCATAGATGATGTTTCAATTTGTGCGATGCCAACGTTGATGCCAATGTTGACCTAATTTGGCCAACTCGTCTGACCGTCACAACTGTTTGTGCAGCCTTATAACCTCACGCCATCTCCCAAATAGCAAGTACACAAAATCAATCCAAATAAACAAACAAAACACAGGGAAATAAATTTATCAGAAGTCTGATAGATGGAGTGAGTGTCTGACGCATTAAAAGGCAAATTGTGTGTTAATTTTATTCGATCAACGTGCGATGCTAATGTCTTCATGACAGCTAGGATGGAATATTTGACTCAACAGTTGCACTCGCACAAAGTATTTATCTCCAACCGCGAAAGAGAGAAAACTATTATCGTTCTGCCGCCCCCCCCCCTCGCTTCAGATTCCCTTACCTAGGTTCCCTGCCGTTATCTTCAGTATACATGGCACCGTTGTTGTCATAGCGATCGTCATGTCTATAAATAAAATGGAAGAATTTAGAAATATAGTTCAAACGAACGTGGGATGATGTTAATATTTTCCCATTAAAATAAGCCATCTTAAAAATAAGTGGCAAAGTTGACAAAAAACATGTCAATTATTGGTATGCTTAAAATTCAATTGCGAAACATGTTGGTTGACAGATTAAAAAAAATATTGAAATAAAATGTGCATGTTTAAAAAGTAGCATTTTTACAGAGGATATTTTACTGATTTTAAAACATCGTTTATCATGTAAGGCATTACATTTATTTAAAAGTATATATATTTTACTCATAAAACTACAACAGAAGTATTTTGTAATTTAGACTACTATTCTACTGAAAATCTAATAAATTAAAAATCTGATTATTCTATTCGTATTGAATAAAATGGCCCAAGAATCAGAAAGTATCTATTACTGTAAAATTTGTACTATTTAACGAAAATGGCGAAATACAAGTGTTTAATATTTCTTTCAATTTTCAAGAATCTATCAGTGTTTAGCATAAATATATTTAAAAAATCATTTAACCTATTCAATTACTGCTCTGCATATCATTCATATACATTCATACAAAAGCTTAATTAACGTAAATTAGACTCTAAACTGTGATTTAATTTGAATTAATTTGAATCATATGCTGACAAGAATTTAAATATTCTAAATATTGCATTCATTTCTAAAAAACGATCTAATCTCACGGAAGTGAACATAAAGAAAGGTGTCTTCATCAATGAAATGAATTAAGGTGTAATAATCATTTCTGAGAAAGAATTTAATCCTGAAGAGCAAATGCACATGTGTATATAATTACATGGATATTATATGATGTTGTCAAATATGTCAATAACAAGACAATATTCTCACCTTTCATAATTATAGTTATAACCATGATCACCTTGAGGACTGTAATAAAAATGAAATAATCTATAAAATATTCTGATATTTTCATTTTAATGTGCACTTGTAAAAACTATCATTGTTTTGAATGCTTTATTTATGACTAAATTTACTAAATATATAATTAAATAATAAATTTATGTAAAAATGTTGATATACATATACTTAAATGGATTATAAAATATTTCAAATTGTTCAAAAATAAACAGACAACATTAAAAACAATCGAGGAAAAAGTGCAAAATGCAAAATATGCAAAAATGACATTTCTATATAATATAATGTTGAATATAAAGATGAGATGAGCAAACAGATCAATATATGAAGGCGCATACTTAACTAAGTACCTAGTTCAAAATGGACGACATTAAAAATAAGGTAGGTGATTATAATAGGATTTTGGGGGAGTCGGACTGAAGTTTGAGAGCGCTCACTATTTATCATGAACGAGCTGAAAGAGAGCAATAGATAGGTACTATATAGGAGGGGTTTATTGTGGCACCTGAAACTTCTTTGACTGTCTGAGTGTCGCAAATACCCGCGTGGATGGTCGGTATAGGCTGGTGGTGACGAGGCGTCAGCCGGATCATGCTGCTGACTCCTCTTATAGTCATAGTTCTGGTCCCGATAAGAGTGGTTCTCATGGTGGCGCTGGGAGTGGTAATGATCCTCATCCTCCTCCATGTCTTCGCCACCCAATCGATGGTGACGATGGTGATTGAAGGTTTGCTGGGATCGAGAACCAGGCAATACTGGAGGTGGTTGCAGACGAGGCGGTAGCGGTTCAGTGTCATAGGGGTCATCGTACGGCGAGTTGACGAATTCTCGGTCGTCATAGTGACGATTTTGCTGACGCTGGTTAGTTCTGGTATGCTTTGCGGATGGCCGGTCGTCATAATAGTAAGCTGGGGGGTAGGATGGGCTCTGGGGAAGAGGTGGAGCCTCATAGGGGTCACTCTCGTAGGAGTTTTGTCTTATGGCGTCGACCATGTCGTAATGCGGGTCGTAATTGTGAGGCTGATGGGAATCGTAGATGCTCTGTGGCCACCTGGATGATGAGAGAGAGTTGGGTGACGGGTGTGGGTGGGGCGAGTCGCGTGCATGCATAGTATACCGGAAGAGGAAGGAGAGAGAGAGAAAGAGAGAGTTTACGATGGGTGGAGAGGCAAGTTGAAGGGAAGATACTCACGAAAATAGAGAAAAGAGGAAGGCGAGAAATAAATTAAAAGTTGAGAAAAGTAAAAGAAGTAAAAAAAGGTTGCATAGAAAATTGAAGAAAAGTTATTTTAAAAATTAATAAGATAAGAAAGAAATTTTCTTTCAATGCAAAATGGAATAATTAAATGTGTTTGCGTTTAGAAAGATTGAAATGAGAAGAATAATCCTTCGTCTTGTAATAAGAGAAATCGAAAACTATTCCTACACGAAGAACATTCGAATAGGAAGGAAATGTAAGGCTTGAAAGCGTTGAAGTAAATATCAGAAAAAGTATAGTAGACCAAAAAATGGTAAGTTATACTAGAAAAAGTTAAAAAGGACTAAAAATGAATAAGAAGTAAAAAGAATTAAAATTACTTAAGTAGACAGGTGGAAGAAAATACAAATGTTTGCGATTTAATCTGTAAATGATGTTCAAAATTGATTTACATTGATTAACTGATTGATTGATTGATAGACACAGAGCAGATGAAATTTATTAAAACTATTTTACGGTTTAATTTTCCAATTAAAACGCAAATTAAATTGCAATTATTCGATTACATCAATTAAATTATGTACATACATTAATCGCCAAGAGTTCAAAATAGAGAAAGAATTCGAATTTACACTGCAAAAACACAAAAAAAGGAACCTCGAAGCTATGCAGTGAAAATGGTGTCACTGAAAATACCATTTCTATAAAGTAGACTAAAATAATGAATGTGAAAAGTGGTGTGAACGATACAGTCCTAACTGACTCCCTAAATTATTTCTTTCGTATGGAATTAATAATATCTTTAAAAAATAAATATTTTGTAAAGAAAGTTTAAAAAGTTTAAAAAATTACATAATTTTACGAAGTTTTTTCTGAAAATATAATTTGTATTAATAAATTATGCCATTTAATATATTATATTTCCTGTAATTATTCAAATGAAGTAATCACGAAAAGGCTTAATTTACAACTTTAAATTGTCCTGAAATCAAACTAAAAGTAAATTGTAAATTCAAAGGCTAATATCTCGGAATATATAATAAATGAAAACCTGAATGACTCAAATCATAGAATTTTTATATCTAATAATTTTATTTTTAATTATTTCAAAAGTTATTATAATTGCAATTCCTTTTTCGATTCATTTTTTGACTATGATTTTATGATATTTGAATAAGAAAAAATGTTTCTGTATAATTTAGTATTTTGAAAAGAAACTATTCCGTTTAAAATAAGAATATTATTTGTATTTGTATCGCAACTGAGGTTGCTTGTGTAGAAAATGAGCAAACGTGTGCCTAAGTCTAAATGAATAGTTACCAGTAGAACTGCCAAGAAAAACCAGAACTATACTATCCAATGAATAATTGGCGAGTATAATACAAAACAATTGAGTCAATTGAGTTAAATTTGTTTACCACAAAAATGACTACAAATTGTTAGTCACTTGGTGAAAGGTTTTCCCTAAATGCCAAGTATACGATACGTGTCTATTAATATGGAGAGTTTTAGGATCATTATCGGCAGTTCAACTGTTAACTATCAATATATCGAAGAACAGTGTGAAAAAAACTTCTGCAAATTAATCAATCAAATATGGTGTTAATACGGCTGTTGTGAGAGTAATAAAATCTATACAAAGAGAAAAAATCCTTCAACTATATTGCATTCAGAACAGTTAATGTCTATGGAACTATTTAGAACGAATATAATTTAACGCCATCGAGCAAAAAAGATTGATGAATATACAGAAACACACATTTTAGATATAAACACTAAGTTATATCGTGTACGATTATGCAGGTATATAAGAAACTCTAAAATATAGGGTATATTGTAATAAATTTATAGATTTTGCAGGCATCACAAGCTTAGTAAAATGGTGGATATATTGGAGTGAAATAATGTAACCGAAGTCCTTGGTTGGAGTAGGTATAGAGGAGGTACCATTTACCGATAACATAAGTGAAATGTCTAAGCTGGCCCCTAAATACTGGAAATACCTGGACTCGTTATTATAATCGTCGTAGTAACGGTTGTCGTAGCTGGGTGGATAACGAGAATCGCCATCTTCGTGACTGGAATAAAATGTCCAAGATTGCAAGATTGTTTCTATGTTTCAGGTTTCATAAGTAAAGTATGATGAGGCCTGAGCATGTAATTGTTTTCATACAAAATAAGAATTACCGCTAAAAATATACGAATTCTTAGTTAAATAGTAAAATTACGGAATATACTCAGTTTACTCATAACTAATGCTAAAAAATTCCATCTCATATTTATTACATATTATACATAATATGTATATTAAAATAATACTTCAAATACTTTCAATCAATAAATATCAGATATTACATTATTAAGCTAGATTGATATTTACGCAAATTAATGCTTTCATATAGTCAGGTTTAAAGATATATTTTGATTATGGATCGCCTCAGTCGGCACAAGATTCTCCATTTGATCTGAAGATAAAATGTTGAATCGTTTAAACTGAAACTGTATATTATATTTTAAAATGTTTTATTTCATCCTCTCTGTTCAGATGTTAAAAGAAAAGTTATACCAACCTATTTAAACTTAACTTAATTTTCTTTGCCATTTTAGTGGTTAATATTAACAAGACTTCAATGAATAATAATAAAACTGAGGTGATATTACAAAAACAAAAAACTAATTTAATTACGGAGAAGGTTAGTTTAATCGTTAAAATTCATAAATATCCCCAAACTTCCTGAAAAAGACTTTTGGCGTATTTCATGCTTCAAGTAATTCAATTATTGACCTTCTTTTTTCCTTTTTAGGGGAGTCTTTCTTGTGTTTAGGTATACATGAACAAAGAGAATGTAAAAATATAAATAGAGACATGAAATTAAAATAGTTTTTTTAATTATTTTTAGACTCACTCAAAAACAGCCTGTGCGGTCAAGGTTATAGCTACAAAACTATTTTGAGTTCTCCAAAAAGATTTAAAATGTTCCGACAAAAATAATCTCCCGATTTGTATAGAAAGCAATTCTATACATGCCTAGTGCTGAAAACAACCCCATATATAATATAAAAGCCTATGTGACCAAGAAATGTAGCCACTAAAACACCTAGAAACACAGTTAAGAGACAGGCAATATTCAGCAAACTCGATAATTGCATGATGCAAGGATACTCAAGTTAGAGAGAGCTAAATTGAGAAAAAAGGGAGCAAAATAATTATTAATGACAGGAAGAAAACAAACCTTGTAAATTGTTACTTTGAACCTACGTGAATATTGATCCAATTACAAACAGAATGCTATCGTTAAATTAACATAATTCATTGCTTATGTCGTAACACATTATCCTTCCTTTATTTAAGAAGTGTATTGTTTTTATATAATAATAAAAATAAATATATATTCTCTTTTTTTAATAACTAATTTGTAGTATAATGATAAATATTTCCATGTGTTGATTTTTCGTGAAATTCATTGACTGTGGCAATTAAGATTATTAAGATGTTAATGCCTTCAGTCAAATAAACCTATTTCGATGAGTTTATTGTTTCAAATCAACGGAATAATTCACAAATTAAAGTCAAAAAGTAGAATGTGATAGAAAGTGATAAAAGTGATAAAAATGTACAGACTGCGCATTTTTTAGTCCATTTTTAAGGTATATATAAGTTTAACAAATATAATTGATAATTTTTTTTTATTTACGTAAGCTTTACTTAAACAAATGTATCCATTTTTTCTAAAATATAATATAAAGGTCATTCAATACATTTTTTAAATGAAAAAAATCTTTTTATTTCCGGCAACTCATTAATTGATTGTACAACTTAACATGATACATTCTGTAAAATTTTACTTCAATATTATACATATACATATTTGTATATTAATGCAATTATTTACAAGGCACGAGATAAAAAAATAAAGCTATTTTTCTAAATATATTCTCATAATTATAGAGTATTATTTCCTTTTATAACCATAAAACGTGTCAAACAAGAAACAAAATTCTAAAAATAACCAGTTGGGGACAATATTTTACATAATCAAAATTGAATTAAATACATTGTTAATTATTCCGCACTTTACACGTATACTTAGGTATTATATGAACGGAAAAGGATTCCTGTGCATATATAGCTTTCTTAGTTTTTAACTTATATATGATTAAAATTATCTAACGCACTACAAACTTGTTAACATGTGGTCTAAATAGAAAATTGTTATACTTTTAATACCGTTTTAAAGCCTTCAAAAGCCCTGAAGTTACTTGAGCCTAGTGGTGAAGCGTCTTGATATATTCCAGAACAACTGCAGTTCACTGCAATGCCAGTTCCAATTGGCTTATCACCCTTGTTACTCAACAGAAACTTTAAGACTTCATAATGGCCTCACTAAAGCGACCAGCAATGGATTAATATCCTGAGTATCTTTCCTGGATCTCAGCGTGGCATTCGAAACTATTGATCACAACATTCTTATCAACGGTCTGTACTCGAGATTCGGACTAAATGCTTGGACCAAGGTTATTCTCTCTCTAGACCAGTCCTATATTTGACGTCCTCACCAGCTACAGTGTTCCCCAGGCACATACACACCGTGTTTCCTTCAATATTACTAATAACACCAGAGCTAATATTTATTCTGGAAGATTGTCTTGCAGTTACATATGTACAGGATTGGTTCAACAACAATATGCTTAAACTCAACACTGATAAAACTGAAATTCTCATAACATGCTCAGAAGATAAACTAAATTATTGGAATTCTCGAAACATGAACATTAGCAATGATCCAGTCACTCTTGCAAATTCAGCTAAATGCATCGGTGTATCTGTTTATACTTAAAACTAGGTACATACATTGATAAACACATTCGTAATATTAGTCAAGACGCATTCTTATTTGTCAGATCCTTATATCGTCTTCAAAAATATCTCGACGAACTCACTATTCCTAACCTAGCATTTCGCGTCTCCAACATAATCAGAATGTTCGTGGCCATCTATAGTAAAACAACTCGCAAGAAGTTCTCCGACATCTTCTGTCCAAAAATAGCTGCAATGGAAGCCCATTTATTTCAGAATTACGTTCAAAGTGTGCTGTTCCGTCCATCACTGCATTTACGAATCTGCTCCCACTTATTTATCTGGCATAAATATCCCTCACAGTTCAAACTCATCCTACCCTCTTCGTACCATCCATTTTTCAGGTCTCGATCAACACCAATTTCTTTGTCAGGCTTCGTCCATGTTACTTTTTCAACATTTATCCCTACATTCACCCCTGCAATAAACTGAGTATTCAATGTCACACTAAAATGTTTTGCCAAATTTAAACGCTCCTGAAAAACAGAACTGTTTAACAGAATTTGACTATTGCTAAACCTATTGATTCTGTTCGCTTTATCTTTGTTTACTTTTTAGTTCCTGTTTTTCTCTTTTCAATTTCACTTCAAAACCTTTGACTGTTTCCATTGTTTTCCACTTCGATGTTTTATACAGATGTTGTGGGAAAAATAAATTTATTAATATTTGCTAGCCGGTTTAATAGTAAATTTGATTTTTCTATAAATATCTCCTTTATAATGCTATAAAATGAAATGTTGTTTTCTGTTTACTTGGACATATTATTATAGTTTTGAATGTTTCATGAAAAACTAATGGGAATTAATTTTAATTTGCAAATGTATAGACAGCCTTGTTGAAGCTATCATTTTTAGTTATCTCGCACTTTACATATTATAGTTTGTAATTCAGCAAAATATTAGTCAAAATATTTTAAATTCATTACAGAAAACAGGACAAATAGAAGCCAACTCTATTTACTGTTCATTTTAAAACAGACCATATTTAATGTTTTTATGTTGGAGACTTATTCTTATAAACTTTAAAAACAATTTGAATAATTATTTTAACGTGACGGAATACTTTTGGAAAGCCGTATAATGGGTACATATATATTTAATTATTAAACATTAGTTTGCATTTCCAGTAAACGTTCTTACCTCAGTGATGACAAAAATAAAATGAACGTTTTTCCGCGCCTTCATAATTTAGTTTTTCATCATTCGGAAACAAATTGATTCGGAGATAAGTATTTATTATTTAACTTTCTATATATGACAAGCCATGCATTGAAGGAAAATGTTAAGGGAAAAGTAGGATTGTTAAATATAATATGCTTTTAGGGTAATGGTATCAAGCTAGGTGCAAAACTAATTTGAATAATAAAGACATTTATTCAGTTTTACACTTACTTGTAATTTATTTATTTATTTAATTTATACTTATTTAGTCGATCTAGAGACTTAATAAGTTTGGGTAACAAGCCTGGTTTACAAACATTCAGTCCGGGATCGAATCCATCTGCAGACTTAATAGGTCTGGGTAACAAGCCTGGTTTATTTCTGAATAATAATAATAAACAAATAACTCTGAATTTCAATGACAACCACGCCTTACTTGTGGTAATCATAGTAGTCCTCTTGGCCTCTGGAGTTAGTATCCTCCCAATTGTTCCTCGTCTCCTCCTCAATCCCTCCCTTTCCAGAAGCCTCTCTTTGCCTGCTCAATGGTCGACTGTTGTAGTAGAGGGGTTCGCAGTCAGAACTGTACTCCTGGTCCTGCTGCTGGGATGAAGCAATTGCTGGGGGTTCTTGTTGGTAGTGGGAGTCCTGGTACCCGCTGCCACCCCCGCTGTAGTGATGGGGATCTTCGTTGCCATAGTCACCATGTGTGCCAGGCGGCGGGGAAGACCTACTATAGTAACCATCGTTGTTGCCATCTGAAAAAACAATTATGATTTGCAGTAATTTTACATCAAATAAACCATATTTTTTGCCGGCAAAGTGGGATGCATAATGAAGTGAAATTAAATTTTCTTTAGTTATACTTTCAGAATATAGGGGCACACCACGCACAAATAATTGCACTCTTTAATTAAATGAAATTAATTTGAGTACCTGCATCTAGAAATGTGTCTACTATGTTGATGGAAATGTTGTGTTTTAAAAATTGTAAACCACTTTCACATTTACTGACTTGTTAATTATTATTTGTGTTTTCTTTTGATAAATAAAGTCTTGAAAAATCTTTTTGATACAATTCTGTCTTCCAATTTTGACTTTTTAATTTTAAAGCCATTGATGGAATAAGGTCATTAAACCACAATATCTTTGATGCTATTATTATTTCAGAAAAAAACAAAACTTATTCGGATAACAATTCAATCAGTCTCAAACATAATGACACCCGACCGTAATTGAAAAACAATTTGTGTACTAATATATATGTTGTACAACAAACATTTGCTCATACGAAAAAGTTCCGCTTTGTTTCTTAAATTTGTGAGTAAATACTAAAGAGTAATTAACTAAGTAATTAACTGAGTAATTAACTAAAGTATACGCATTGAACTACTTCATTTAAAACTCAGTGAGTATGTAGGTTTTGCGTTAAATTCTCTATCTGGTATTCCGATAATTATAAACTATAAATTATTCCAAAAAGGAATGAATGAATTAAATTATTATTAGAAACTCAAGAAATCAATAATTATAATTAATTTGCTAAATGGAGGCGTTGAAGTGGTTTAGCACACGCCACTGTGGTTGGTGGAAGGGACGCGACTCGTCTACCAATTGCCTGGAAGGTAATCCGTGACCGATATATTCTTAGTAATGTACTCTCAAATTGTTTTCATCGATGCACAAAATTTAAAAAAAAACAGCCATTGCGACCACCAGACTCGCAATAGTATTTGAGAGTATCTTGGATTCCTGGTGATGGAGGACTATTTGATTATAAGCACTGATTAGAGCAATGATATTTAGATATTATCCAAAAGGCCATACAATTTATACGACGAACAGTTAAGATTAATAAATTAAATAATGGAGAAACTAAAAGACATCGATTTATGCAAAAGACTAATTTCAAAAATTAAATATAAGTTTCAGAAGTTACAACTTATTATTTGATTCATAAGTGGAGAATACTGTAATCCGAAATATTCGCAAGTTTTAAAACTTGAAAGACATATTTATCTAGATAGATAAATTCTAGATTTAATTTCAATCAGCATTTGAGAATAATTGACATAGGAAACCGCAATGTATTATATTTTTATATTTTTAATTGTAGCAATTGGAATATTTATTTGAAACTTGTTATAACTTTTCACAAATAGGTCGGAAAATATTTTGATTCGCTAAACTTAGAATGATAAAAATTACAGTACTAATATGATCAAATAAAATCTGGTTATAGGATAAATAAGGTGTAATATAATATATTTTTACTTAAATTGGGCTGATATAATTTACTTTTTGTTATAAAACACCATGAATACAATAAATGTACAAAAAAATATAAATTAAAGACAGTTCATTTTGCTCAAATGTATGAAGCATATAAATAATAAATAAAGTGTGATGCACAAAATAGTTTAATAGACTTAAATACCACAAATTAAAAATTAAAAATATGAATTTAAAATTACATTTAAAGTAATAAAACTCCTTTCAAATATATCAAATATAAAAGTAATTATTTTATCAATAGGAAGGCAAAAATATGGAGCCATGAAATATTGAAATTCCAATTTAAGAGGTTTATTTCTTTATCAGATATTCGCCACACATGTGCCTACTTTATACTACTTTTCATAAAATAGAATTTGCGTTGGTTAATTAAAGGGAAGCGAAAATTCGTATCAAATGTCTCGCAATTAATTTTCAAACAAATCCTAATTATAGATTTGTACATACAGAGGTGCTCTTTGAATGTAGGAAATATGAATTAGAAGTTCTCATCAAAGGTGGGTACACTCAAAAAGACTGCACTCAAGGAAGTAGACATACTTCAATGAGCCAACACGAGATTCCTTCTTTGTAAAGTTGAACAAAAGAAAGGGGATCGACTATCTGACAAAGATTTGTCGTCAAGAGATACCGCCAACAAATCTTCAAGTAAATTAAAAACTGTCGGGACCCCCTATAACAAATGAATTGAAAGTCTGGAATTGGATATATTGATCCTAGCATGAATAAACTATCCAATAAAAGATACCGTGTTACTACTTACTCTGTATTTTAATTAAAACTAAAACGATAAAATTACAACAAAGCTATGCTATAAGATAAAGAAGAGATATAGTTAAAAGACTATAAAAGATGATGACAATTAATCATGGAAATTGCGCTATACTACGTACATAAAAGTTTCTGGTAAAAAAATATTGCGTTTACAGGCAATATTTAATTATAACAAAGAAAAATAAGACATTAAACAGGTGATATTTCTATCATTTATCACGATACGCAGCGAGCAACATGTATTTCAAATCTCTAAATTAGGACTTCAATCCTTCCTTTTATTGCAGCTTAAATGCAGTTTATAATTGCTTAGATGCTTGTGTGATTAGTTTTGTGTTCATCTATCCATATCCAATTTCTTTTATCCTTTTCCGTGATTAATTTTAACATATCACTTAAGTTTTTCAATAACTCATAAATTTAATTTTTAAAGATCCCTTTTATCCGAAAGGGGATATATATATCAGCCATATATAAAAGCCATATATATATTTATGTGAGGCTACTCATGTGAATACTCGTGCTTGAAGGATTAGCAGGTTCTGCCTCCTTCATGTACAATCCTATTTAAAGCTATCTGTAATTGAAAATAGTACCTAATTAATCAATACACTCAATTAGTGTTACCCCATAACCCTTGTTCCAACATGCATGTAACTATATGAGTGGACATGTTCCCGTATTATGCTGTATACATTTCAATAGATGAAGAGTTGTAAAAACGTACTTAATGAAATGGTTTGAATTTAAAATGTTCCTTTTATATAATAGTAGTCCCATTGGTGGAGTTGTTAGGCGATTAAGAAAGGAATAATGAGTAATTACTTCAAAGAATGGCAAGTAAAATGGAAAGGAAGCCGATGTTTAAGACGTCTGAAGTCGAGAAGATCAAAAGAGGAATGCAGGAGAACTTATCTGGTGATTTGGAACAATCAGCATTAATATTCCTAGTTAAATAATATGCAGAGCTTAAAATAATTATGGATATAGCTAAAAAAATTGTAATTTGAAGACTAAAGATAATTATTTTAATGTGTTCCTAAATTTGTCTCTTTATTGTATTTCAATACTCGGGAATAAATATATTATTTATTATATTTCTTTGGATGAGAACAAAGACAAAGGAATTCTAATGCTAGTCTGGTTAATGTTAAAACAACAATAATTATTTCTGTGTAAATTATATTGGTATATACATATATTATAATCTAACATTATATACGTTGAAATTTAATTTTTTTTAATTAGAAATAATGAAGTTATGCAAATTAAGAAAAATTGGATTTTTCAGATTTAAAACTTTACATTAATAATATTAATAATTACTAGAAGAAACATTTGAAGTAAAACGCATATTATGTCCAGAATTTCATTGTTAATAGACGGAATATTTGCACATGAATTAATAAAACAAAGTTGTGACTATATTGACAAGTATTTAAATCAAGTCTTTAGAATTGAGTGAAACCATCAGGCCAAAGCGGCTCACCAGACAGAAATACAATAAAAACAAGAAAAAACAAGAAATC
>JAYRBW010128223.1:0-16303 GCA_036023295.1 Invenusta paracnida | reverse complement strand
TGATTGTTAAGCGCCTCAGACATCATTCATTTGATCTAGAGGCGCTTTATAAATATATAAGTATAATAATAATAATATAATGACATTAAACTACAACTACAACTATAAAGAGAGATAGAACCTTACATCAGCAAGGGTCCTTTGGTTAAGGATATATCCCTACTGGTAGACCTGGTCCTCCTTTTTAGTTTTATGGTCTACATCCTGTCCAGCCATAAGCCTAGCCAGCATTCAGGAGGAAATGGTGGCCTTAATGAAGACTTTTCTTTTGTGGTTCATTGTTCCTGACAAAATGCCAAACAACTGTGCTGGAAGATTGATGTGACTGACAATTCCCTGTATTGAAATAATTATCAGTTTGCATTTGGACATGATGCTGTTTGTTGATCTATCAGCATCAGACCAATCAAAGGCTATTGCTGTCATGAAATTGTTTTTCATAACTGCAGTTAAAAAATTGCAAGGTTATCTCCCCTTTAGAAACACAATTTTGCATGCTTATAGATTATTATCTCCAGACCAAAAGAACAATCCACTTATTGTGGGCTACACTATTAGCCAATAAGTTAATTAGAGTAATTTCTACTAGTGCAATGTCTGAATTAGAATTGGAAGTTCATGACATCCAAACATTGGAGATAGGATCAACACCACCTGATATAAGTGGCTATTGGACAATGTTGGCTAAGGCCAACAAATATCCTTTAATGTTAAGGTTGGCTTGAGCCATCATTGTTTTTCCATATGGAAATGCAGATGTGGAAAGGGTTTTTAGCAACCTAAAGGATGTCATGCACCACAAGTGGCTCTCATTAGAGTTAGTTAAGGCACTTATTGTTTCCAGGTCTTGTTTGGCTGTCAAACAATGGACCATCCAAACCATGCCAGTGACTCCTTTTCTTCTTGATTTGGCATCAACTGGTCATGCAAACAATAAAAAAGACAGAATAAAAACAAAAAGGAGGCAGACAAAAGGGCAAAGAAATATTTGGAAAAACAGATAGCTTTAGAGGTGAGCAATGCCCAAGCACAGAGTGATACAATAAAAATTGACAATAATCATCAACTGAGAATGAAGAACAAATTGCACAGAAGATTGAAGAGAAGCAGCAAATAGCAAAGTTGTTGGTGGATTTGCAGCAGAGGGCACAAAAGTCTGCTAAAGATCTTGAGAAACTGCACAATAAACACAATAAAATTGAGAAGGAAGGACAATATGAAACAACAAAGATAGTTAATAGTGTTATAAAACAGCAATGCAAATACCATTTTTGCCAAAGAGGGAGAGCCACCGACTAAGAAATCCAAAATACAATAGTCCCTAGTTGGTTGAGATTATATGATCAACTAACAGAATATAAAGCATTATGTATACAATTACAAATCTAGATACCTATACATACAATTACCATATCTGGTTTTCAAGGAACTTGTGTATAGAAACCTATTTACAATCTATACATTTGTGTTTTACATTCCCCATATACAGTATAAAGTACAGAAATTCTACTCAGATACCTTGATATTATACTCCTTTTACTAATCTATGCTATCAAAATATACAGAAAAGTACAGAACTTGCATGTTTGAAATTTTCATTATTTTTATGAAGCATTTAACTAAATAATATATATATATTGGAAATGCCCACATTTTTTAAGAATGTCCAAAAATGGAAGAATTGGCTTGTAGGAGTACTGGGATAACAAATGGAAAAATTCTACACTACAATTACAAAAATACAATTGCAAAATATTTAAAATCTAAAATTTAATTTAATATAATATAAAAGAAAGAGTAAGCCAGAGCTGTGAGAAAAAAATGTATTTCACCCAATTTTTCTCTATAATACAGTCTCATCTGGGGTGTCTCTGAATGACTGTAGAGAAAAGAATGTATTATATATACATAATATTTATATGTATACATAATGTATAGGGTATCACCAGATTAAAATGATAGAGATTACATCATCAGATCTAACATGAGAGTTGTGTTACAAAGTACACATATGCAAGGAAAAATTTAGGTGAAATGCAATTTTTTCTTGCATCTCTAGCTTACTCTTTCTTTTATTTTTTCTATGCTGCCCAGAGATGTACACATTTTATTATAATTAATATAATATATTTTGTAAAATCTAATTCAAATTGTAGTTTGTAGTGTGCCCACAGTTTCACTACTAATTTTGGGTGAAAATGTTATATTTATAGTGCAATGGTTGAACAAAACATCCAGTAGCCCTATATTTAATATTATAAAGGTAGAGACTGCCAGTATTCAGTCCAGTTACTTTTTGAGTATCAGAAATGAATTTCAGATATATTTTATATATATGCTCTGCTAGTTATATATACTATAAAAATATATAAGTTCAGCTGGAGCAATTAAGGAATTTCAATAGCATCTCTAATCTTGACTTGGTTTTATTTTTTAAGTATATAGCAAGGTTTTCTGTATAATTGTAGTGAAAACCTGCATCTTATTTTTGTAGGACTCTTGATATGATATTTGTCCTATATAAGGATCAGTTCCCAGGATTGTCATGCTTTATGGATAACTTTAGAAAATGGATTTTAAAATTGCATATACAGAAACCTTTGAATTTTGCTTGTATAAAAAAATATGTCAAATTTGTTGTGCTTTCCTAAAATATATATTTTTCTATAGTCACTTCTTTATGCTATTCACCATATATGACAAACTTGACTAAAATATTTAATCTAAACAGGGATTATATTGTTCTATTAGTACTACTGATGGGCACCTTATATTTTGCTAAGCACAACTATTAGGTTGCAGAGACATAGGCACCTCTGGCATGCAGCAAGACAATATTAAAAAACAACTGACAAAGAGAATATTTTAAAAGAAATTGATGACAACAAACAATCTGGCCCTACCCACCCCAGCTGTATACATATAACTAAATGAATGACCCTTATCCTTTATTAACATACTCCTGCTTTCTTATGGTATTTTGTCATAGACTATTCTATTATTGTATAATATATAGGACAGGTATATGTTTGTACTATTATTATATATGTTCTATATATTCTATATTCTATATTATTATATATTACTCTTTAATAAAGTATATATATTTTTATACACTTACTAATACATTTTAATTCATGCTGATTATGAAGAATTAACTATCTTATGTTGATATACCAAACAACTGAATAGTAGAGTAATTTATTTGGTATTAAACATATAGCTTATAGGTATATTTATTTATTTATTGTAAATACCTAGATTCTGTATATGAATATATACATTGTAAATTAAAATTGTTATATTTGATAAATATGTTTTTAATAATATTTTCCATATTTTATCAGTCATTAATTAAATATATTGATAATTTTTTACTTTGTAATTTTCCTCTTTTTTGTTATTTCCCATTGCACAATATAAGTACATTGTAAAATAAATTTTCAAACAATTGCTTTTTTAAGGCTTGATTAGTAACCTATGGAAATTAAATTGAACTAGAAGGAATTTTAAATTGTAAAAACATGTCAACCCTGAGTTCCAAAGATTTTCAAGGCCCTCTTCTGCAGCCACTCATTCGAAACATCCCACTGAATCTATATAAAGACTTTTCACAGGAGTCTCTTGATGAGCAAAAGCAAGGCATTCTTGCATTGGAGTATTACAGTTATTTTTCAGTTGCTTTAGTCTGTTAAATAGATCAGTAAATGTTTTGACCAATAATTGTTCTTTTGACATATTAGTATCATGCTTCTATAATGGTTCCAACTGAATATTAATTATTAAAGCAAAATAAAAACAGGACAAGATAACATAACATTATGAAAGTTAGTATAAACATAAATGGTATTAACCATTGTTTTTTTTTATTTCTGGTAAAGTCATAAATATTTATATAGAAAGAAGACACTAATTCTGATTAAATAATATCATCATTATTTATATAACTGTATTAATATTTATTTATTAAACAATAATATTTATTTATAAAAAAATAATCTATTTTTATTAATAAGATCTTTAGGGTATTAATAATATTAAATTAATTTATTTTTAATCATCTTTTTGTGTCACTTATAATATAGCAGCTAATAATAAGAAAATCGTGCTAAAATTACAGTAATGCTGTCATACTTTAAGGTATATTGTAGCATTCTTGTAAACCCTTCAAAGTGCCTATAATTCCAAAATTCTAAAAAATAAGAAAATATGAAAACAAAGAAAGTTAATAAAAATGAGTATTTCAGTTAGCAAGAACATTTAAAACACATTTTAATGCTATATTATTAAGAATTCGATCACTTTGTTTAAGACAGCTCACACTACTATATTTTTATGAACAAAACTGTCTTAATAAGGAATATGTATTATCTCTATACACAGCTATTACATTTATGTATTTCTATGGTAATACATATCATATATTTCTGTAACAATAATATCTGGATATACAGACAAAGTAAAAATGTGTATAAAAATTACTATATATATGTAAGTCTTATTTAATATATACATCCTAACAATGAAACTAACCAAATAAAAAATATCTTGGTTACTTAAAAGAAAATATGCCTAACAACAACAATGCTCTTATTATTCGAGATATAAACTTAAATATGATTGATTCAAATAACAGCAATGCGCAAGAATACTTTGAAATCATGGCAAATAGTCAATTTAAATCAATGATAGTTATATGTAGGTACCTACAATAGTAACAGAAAACACAGATCTACTCTAATTTACCAAATTTCTCTTAAAGAAAAATCACAACAAAAATTAGACAAACTCTCAGGTGTTATAACAATCACCATAAGTGACCACTGTACTCAACTTTCATTATTTTCAAAAAAATAATAAAATGGACTGCAATAATAGATTATTAACAAGATTTTTTTGTGAAATAAAAGAAACATACATAGAAAATTAGTAAGAAAAATTTCAATGAATCCATATTAACTAATAATATAAATATGCTTGTAAACAATTATTTAAGAATTCAAAACATTTACAATGAACGTTTCCCATTAACTAAAATCTCAAGAAAAAGCTTCAAGTATAAACAATGGATAACCAAAGCTGTAATAAAATCTAACCAAATTAAACAAAAACTATATCAATTCTGGAAAAAATAAAATGACAAAAAAAGTGAAGATGAATACAAAACTTATCAAAAATATATAGCAAGTATACAGCAGAAAACATTTACTATACAACTATGCTTGAAAACAACAATAAGAATATGAAAAAACATGGAAGATAATCACAGAAATAATAAAACCAACTTCAAACAATGAAACTGAAAGCATTAAAACAATACTAATAAGCAATACAATAACAGTAGACAAAACAGAATGGTTACATATTTACTGGAGTCAGCTAAATTTCAATAATTTATGACATTGCATGATATTTCAATTATCAAAATTTAAAATGTGAAGTAGAATATAAAAATCGAAGACAAGTTATAAAGTATAAATCGTCATGTATGGAAATACAACTGTTTATATAAATAACTTATATTTTTAACAGTACAATTTCTATGTTGAAGGAACTAAAATGCTATATACAGTATTATAATTTTTACCCATTTCAAAAGTTTGAATATAATTTGAGCATAATACATAATACATACAAAAGGAATTACAAATTTACCCAATTTGAAATCTCTAACATTGTTGGTCTTAAGCAGGTTGTAAACGCTTGTCTCATTTGTTAGGATATTTACTTTCCATTACTGTTAGACATTCAATTGTACAAAATGACGCTTATCTAGATTACTTATCCAAATAACTAGAATATCTCATTGAGGAGCGCTATAATGAAGATGGTAAGATTTAACTTAATTTATTGTGCATCTAAACAGACTTCAGGTTATTGGTTGGAATCAAGTGTTATTAATGATAATTTGGATGTTTATTTATTTTAATCACTTTGTTCTAAATAAAGGCACTTAAATACTTTCTATTGAAATTTTTTGAAACTATCCCAATTTCATAAAAGAAAATAATACTAATAGTAATTTTCATACATTATAAATTTAAGTTTCATGTAAGTCTCCAAAGAGAGTGGGAAATAATCTGTTATTCCATGTTTTTATAACTCATTCATTTTATTAATCTTGTTAATTGCTTTAATTTTTGTAAATTACAAACATAAACGTGTTTTAGTATAAACTATAAAGGAGACTTCACACAATACTGTAAAATATAAACAAAATCATGTTTAGTTTTAACTATTTTCTTAACTAGTTACAACGAAACATATGAAAAACATTGTTTTTTATTATGAGTTTTAGTTAAATTGTAGTATTTTTGAAATATTTGATTAATAATATTTGGCAGATTTTCATTATTATTACTTTATTATTTGTATTTTAGAGTTACCGTTTCACCATATTAAATATTAATTTTAGAATATTATTTGGTTAAAACTTATTGATTTTTCTACTTATTGCACTATTTCTCATTATTTAATAAAGTATTTTGAATACTATCAATATGTATTCTTAATTTTATTCTTTACCACAAATTAACTACGTTTTTAGGTGTTTTTTTTAAATTACTTTTTTTAGCTAACGATTATAATATTAATTATACTTTTAAATTTGAAGTACCTTTAAGCTAGATTAAACTAGAATTTGAATACTATCTGTTTAATAAGATGAATAAGAAAATCAAAAGATTAAGATACAATTAGTGAATTTCAGAGAATGTTCTTTTTACAGTGAAATACACAGGAACTTATACATATATTATGCTTTTTTAATAAAAACATATTTTTCTTCCATTTTATGCTTTAATTTATGTCTTCTATGTTTAGTGTTGTCTTCTATGTGTAGTTGAACAAATACTTATACTTTTATTATTTATTTAGCTATAAGTATTTTTGAAGTTATTTTAAAACAATGTAAATATGTCAAAATAAAGAAATCTTAGTCAGCTTTATTGCAGAATCGAAAATGTGTATCCCCCATTACTGAATCAGAGAACAGAATATTGATTAACAATTAAGTATTAATGCATTTCCGAGATATATACATAAATATATTGCTTATTATAAATATGTGAATTAAATTTATATACTGTCACTTTTCTCCTTCTAGATTAAAGAAGTAAACTGTCCCAAGATTGGTAAAGTTAATGTTCACATTCAGGTAGGTGGAGTTTTGTATCTCAAAAGTAGCCAATGTTCTATAGTTGTTAAAGAATCTAGTATTAAGGTTATAATTTTATGTTATACTTACAGGGAACTCGCTCATCGAATGAAGAAGTTATTCTTACTGTTCATGATTTAGGATGTAATCGTGAGTTTTACTAATTACTTTCTCATCATATTTAAAATTCGAGCTTTCAAGATAAAAAATTACAGCTCTTGTTACTGATGACTTCAATTTAATTGCTTTTACTTATTTATTTTCTGCTGTTAGACGAATTTAAAAACAGATGTGTCTAATTGTCTCCATTTTAATAATCGTTTTCATTTTTAAATATTTTTCTCATCATATAGTTTTAGCATGTGTATATATATAAATTCCTTTAAAACAATGTACTCAGTGAATATACTACGTTTATTTTTTATAATCATAACTATTTTTTACAGTTACTTTTATTTGATAATATTTAAAACACATTTTAACTGTACTAATATTTTTTATGATAAAATGTTGTCATTTAGTTTGAATTTGTTTCCCCTTAAATTAAATTAAATTTTCTTATCTTGTTTGCTAAAGGTGTATATTTATTGAATAAATAGGTCGATTTTTTTATCGATATCGTAATGTAAATTGACAAGAAAACACGAATGCTTATAATTTTTTGACGAGCGATTTTTGCGATTTTTAATAAAATATTTCATATAACTTATATTATTTATTATTAAAACTAGCCTCTTAGTGTCAAATTGTTCCGCAATGTAATTTATCTTTTAATCACTATTTTAATTGAAATAATAAATCTATGCATTTTCTGATATTCTATTTTATTACATATAATTTTCGGTGTTTCTGAAATTTGATTTATTGACAAATGAAATTAGTTTCCTTTTAAAGAATTAAAAAATTGAAATTTTATGCGTACACAGAATTATGTGTAGTACATTTTAGTTGTAGGAATTATAAATGTATAATTTATGTTATATTATATAATATTTGTCTTAACATTTTGTTCTTATATTTTATACAAAATTTACAAATATTTATTGAAAACAAATCTGTATGCTGTGTTTTTGTTGGATTATTTTAAATTGGATATTAAAATGTTTAAGGCAGTTTATAACTGCTTTGTAAAACTACTTACATCATTGACATAATTGCGGAATAAGAATCAACTATTTGAATTTAGGTATTAAAATTATTTGATGTAATTAACAAAAATAGTGGGGGTAAATTTGCATGTTTAATGTGCATCTTCAATATAAGTAGTTTTTCTTTATAAGTTAGCTGTGAATATCCTTCCATTTTGTTGTAATTTTGGTTTAAAAATATAAGCCTAAAATTATTATTTAATATTTCTCAAATATCTTATTACGAATAGGTAAATTACATTTCAGGAGATTGTTTTAGGAAAAGTATTTTAATTCATCAACTTTAGTTAGTCCACTATTGAAGTGTTAAATGTATATATTTAAGATTTTCAAAAAAATATAGATTTCATTCATTACCATATGTTTCTTAAATTAAAATTCTTAAATATAATCGTTCTATAAAAATCGTATTATTCATTATTGTATATCTTGAAAGTATCATATATTATTTATTCGCTTTCGTAGAAAATACATCGTGTACTTTTGATCGGTTTTTATTTCATAGTTCGTTTTTCAATATTCTATAATTTCATTTATTTATTTATACACCATTTGATATCATTACCTATTGATTTATATGTACTGTTTTTTAAAACATGTTTAAGGTTTTAAGTCTCATTTAATTATCTAATTGTCTTGATTCTTTCACAATTTTATTTAATGTATTTTACCTTTTGACTATTTAAATTTTGTTTACCTTTTTATGAATATTTTGAGATAATTGCCTAATTTCTACGACATTGATTTTATACGAAATTTTTAAATGATATTATGATGCTATGTAGATTGTAGTTTTGGTAATATATGTATATTAAAAATATGTACCGTATTGCTTGATTACTAGATACAACATTATTAATATCATTCAATATAATTATAGATACACTTTATATTTATCACTGTAAATGCTGTTATCTATGTATATAGCTGTAATATCATTTGTTATTGTGATTTATTTGTTCTCTCAGACTCCTTTATTTGTTCATCTCAAAATCCCTTAAGCAGCAACTATAAATGTTTATCAAAGTTGCATTGCATTCTGATTAACATAATTTGTGACTTTTATTGTTAGAATATTGCTTATATTATATACTTTATGTCATAATTATATCTTTTACATTTTGAAATGATTTACATGCAATATTATTTTCACTGTGCTAACTTTATTGTTCATCTCATTTTTCACTCTTGATCGACTTTATTCCAGAGAACGAGTATGCCGACTTTCTCGCTCACCCCCGTATGGAACCTCTTGGACAGCGAACAGTCTGGGTTCACATTGTGGTTCCTGGACAGGGAGATAATGAAGGCGATCTTGCAGAAGGGTGAGAATTTATAGTTGTCTTTGAATCTTTTGGATTCATTGTATGATACTATTTAAAGCTGCTTCTAAACTTACGTGCTTTAGTCACATAAGTTATAGTTGAAGCATAAAATTGATAACAAGACCTCTGCATCTGCTTAATGCTAAAAAAATTACAACTTAAAAAATATTAAAAGACATTTTTCTCAAACTAAAAAATATTAGCAACCTTTTTAGATATCAAAAGTTAACAATGCGTTAGCTCACTTATCAAAATGAGATACAAATAATAAGTTTTTTGTTATTATTCATTAATAAATTACGCGCTTGTTTTTATGTTGAAAAATGCTTCATATACTACCTTTTAGCTATAATTTTTCTCCGATTTCCATTTCGAAGGCATAATTTCTATCTGAATTTCGTATCTAAATAGTTTCTCCATTACTTAGATTAAATTACTTACTCCATTTCCCTTCAGGGAAAGCTTTCATTTTATTTTCTACTACATTGGTTCCATTTTTTGTTTATTGTAAAAACAATGAATTGTATTGCATTCTCCTTGTTTTTTTTAATATTGAAAATAATCAGTTGTAGCTATAAACATTCAGGATTTATTTTTCTGTTTTTTTATTTATTAGAAAGTCTAACCACATACCGTTGCATATAGTATTGTGTATATAGCAAATATATTTAACGCTTTAAAAAACACAAATTTCTAAAACAACATAATATTATGTTTCATTTGGTGTAATATATGTACACTGAAGGCTAATATCTGGGTTTATATTATGTAGAACAAGGTACAGCCCAATGCAAGCTGGTGGATTTCTGATCTACTCGTTTCGATGTGTGTCTTTTTATTATTAAACTGTTATTAAAACTATTTTACATGCACGTAGGACTTAATGTGAAATATATATATGATTATGTTGAGAACTGTTTAATAAATTCAATATTTAGGTGAGCTTAAATCGATTGTCTATTACCTATGCGTTTGCATTAGTCGGTTTTATAGGAACATGATAGAACTATTAATGACGTGGTTTTATATCGAACAATTTCCGACATCATCATTTACTTTTTTAAACTTAATTCATAGTTAAATATGAAATGTTTTATTGCGCATTTAAAAAGGAGAAATTAAAATCGAACTATTCAATCTAAATTGACATACATCAAGTTTAAATTTTAAACCTGTAATTTTACAAAGTTTAATCACATTACTTTATAAAACTTCATTTAAAATTGAGTTTTTAACATTTTGTCCTAATTATTCTTTGCGTAACTAAGTGTCCCATCTATCGATATAATGTGACAGTGAGTATACTGTTTAGGTAATTGTTAGTTATGTATTATTTGTAAGATTTAAAAATACATTCCGAGTATAGTGATATAATTTATTTATCGGTATGCTTCATTTTTTCCAACGACCAAGCATTTATTCTATTTTTTGGGAAAGTATATTTTTGTATACTATTTGTAAAACTATTTTAAAGTATTTCTCTATAAATGAATGTTTCTCGACACTTAATTTTACTTCCAATGTGCCTACTTTATAGAGTTTTATATCCTATAGGTTGAGATATCTTGTCAACTAATATTGTAAAGTAACAATGTTGGCGGATTTCCTACATTTCACCTTTTCTTGAAGAAGTTTCGCATCGTTGAGTTGCAAGAAGCATCTTTAATAAACCTTGTCATTCTGATCCATATTATAATATGTTTCTAGACTACATCACAGAAAATAAAATTGCTCCGACCCTTGTTCACAATCTAATTCTAATGTCTTCTTTTAATTCTAACTTCTTAGCCCTCTTTCTTTTTTTCTAATGTGATTTTAATTCAAACTCTTAGTACCTATATTAGACGTTATACAGTGATGATAGGAAGTATAACTTACTACTATGTAGCAAGAATATTGCCTTTGTAATCATCCAGTAAAATATTAAATATTGACGGCATTATTCGTGTAACTGACAAGGTACTATAACTTTTTTAGTAAATTTTATTACTTTAACTATATAATGTAAATACTTTTGTAAAGTCCACGTTTTTAAAGATTTTTTTAAAATTGAATTTATTTTGGTATTTTAAATTAAGAAATACTATATTGGTTACTTTAATTTGAACGTTTAACTTACATTTTTTATTCCAACTATTGTTATTTACAACTTTTACTATGAAAGTATAGATTATTTCTGTGTGGTTATTAATTTTTTCACTTATTGATGATTTTAATAGTTAAAAATTATTTCAAATTTATATTTTTTTGCTTTTAACACTTTATTAGAACAAAATATTGATAATTCTATATAACATAAATAGTACCAATAAAACTGAATATGCAACATTTAACGTTTTGTTACTTGATGTTAGCTTTTTTTTATTTATGAGCATATAACGGTTTAAATCCTTAATAACCAATCTAGGTTTTGGAGTCTGCGATAGGACGTTTTTATGATTGCAATAATTTATTGGGAATTGCAATGCTATTCCTTCCTAAAAGAGTTCTATCGATGAACACGATATAATTGAACGAATACAATGGACAATAAAGATAAGAAACTAAGAATCAGGAGAAGCAGTTTATCTCGTTTAATTGCCAATTGGTTCTTTTTGACGTTTAATGTTTCAATGGAAAATTATTTCTAAGTGTTTCTGTCATTTTTACAAATAATTAAATCTGGGAATTCACTGTCCTAACTGTTTGTAATTTTGGGTATACGTGCAGTTATTGAATACATTGCTTTATGTAAATATTCTCTGTTTGTCATTGTGAGAGAAATAGAAAAAAGCTAAGCAAACTTGTAGGCGAATTAAATATTCTCTTAATATTCATTGTTTTCTCTTATTTAGTTCTTTATATAAATGCCCTTTAGTTATTAAAATTTGATGCATATATCGATAAAGTTACACCTAAAATTTTTATTAGTTGGTAAAAGAACACTTGAACCTTTATATTTTTAAGATTTGAAAAAATTATAAATATGTATTATAATATCTCAATTTAACGAAGTACAATTGTGTATTTTATATTTATTTGCGTATTACTTGGACAAAGGTGTTAATAATTCTTAATTTCCACTATAAGAAATGTTGCTTTGTTAATGAAGTAAATATTTTCTATTAGGTTATTTGGTTACAAATTTATATATTATAACTTAATTATATTTATTTTTTACAGAACTATTTAAGTGACGCTGGTTATTTATTTTCTTAATTATTCTTTCAAAGACATTTTTTATGAATCCATATATATAAAAAAACTAATATCAATGATTAAGTTGACATTTTTAATAATGGGAATCTGTATGAGTCTTTATGGGAATCGTAGCCTACATAAATTATATATATATATAGAATGAACTGGTTGGTGTATTATGTATTCAAATTTATTATAATATTTATGGTTATGGGAATAGTGTAAGTATTTTAATTCTTTTGTAAAATTTCATTTGCATATAATTATCCTTCCATTGTCCTGGAGAAGGGATTTTTTTTCGCCCAAAGGTCAAACCTTGGTCAGACATTGATTGCATGCCTTTTTGTGCAGTAAAATTCAGCAGTTTTTTATACAGCAATAATATCTCCTTTATTATACTAAATTATAAAGTGACCTTTAACGTTGTAGCATATTGTTTACTCTGGTTTACTTTTTTGACGTTCTTTTAATGTTATATAACACTTCTACTGGTTGTTTGAAGTACTGCATTTTAGATTTTATTCTCTCACATCATTGCATAATACTATGTAGATATTCTATACATCGTAATATTTTGTGAGTTGTCTTAAACTTGCATAACCAAACTACTGTGATGCTTTGAGAGTATGCATCTGCGGTATTCTACTTTCTTCAGATATTTCTTCCTGTAATCTCAAGGAAGTGCACTCCCCTTTTCCCCTTTTCTATAGCTCCCTTCCTTTGCCTATAAATACCTCCTAAGGAGAAAAAGATAGAGGAATGGGTTTAGCATTTATGAGTCTTCCTTTCCCAATTCGATTTAACAAGCGTTCATCACGTGAACAGCACGTTCACAGGCTAAATTATCCTCCATCCTATAAGCTGGTAAGAGATAGTATGCCAGTGTATCAGTGCAATACTTTAATGTACATAGATGATTTTAGGGAGGAAGTACCCTGTGCTTTGGTCAGTAGTTGAGGGGATAAATCTTTATTTGCAAATAAAAGGAAAGGAAGGCAAGTTAAGAGAATAGAGATATGCAAAGAATAGAGGAGGAGGAGGAGGAGGAGGACCTGAGGAAGGTTAAAGAAAGTTGAGAAGAATTATTCTTGATATCTTTGCCGCCATCTTATCTTAAAGGCATCCTATACATCTACTACATACACAAAACATTCTAACATTGTTTTCCTCACCTATTCTTTCTGCATATATCGGGAAAGTATTCGTTGTACCATTTTCTGTACTCAGTGTGCCTTCTGTTTTTTTGTTTTGTTTTATGCTTATACTACATATATTGTCATTCTTCACTTAATTTTATTTTACAAACTTTTGCATTATGTAGTATTTCTTTAATATTAATGTGTACTTAACTACAAATGCTCCCTAAATGCAGTTGTCGTTTTGGTTAAGTGTTGTTTATTATATTGTTTGGGAGAACCTGTACATATTATTAATTGCTTGGTAGTAATGCTAACTTTGTTTTTAGTGTAGTGGTTTTGATTGTGTGTTCACATCACGTCATGTTAATACAAGTATGCGAGTTATTCTGAAATTTATGTCATACACGTTACATGGTTTTAATCAAATAGATGAAACAGGCTTTTCTCACACAATTTAAATAAATACATATTATATCTAATTAGAAAGCTTTATTTTAAAAACTTACATTATTCTTAAATTTTGTTAGTTTTACAAATTATAAAAAAAATAGATTTTAAGACTAATTCTTTCAAAATTTTAAGGATATTCATTTGAATTTACATCAGTTATATACTTTATGTATATTATTTTAGAATATTTCTTTGAAAATTGTTGTTTCACTATATATTTCTAGTTTACTTACTTAAACGAATACAAAAGCTATTATATAGTCTCCTTTAAATTTGCCATATGCAACACAATTCCCTAGTATAATGTATCAAGAGCACTGAAGTTTCACTATCCAGTAATATTCGGGGCTGTTATGTTTTGTTAAAATGTTATTTCCATTTCATTATATAAAGACGGTTTTAGTAAATATGACCTCACAGTTAAGGAATATAAGTTTAAATTTTGTATCGCTTTCGTTTTTTATAGTATATTATGTTTTAAGAAACTGCGACTTTCAATACTAGGATTCTAGTTTCGAAAACTGGTAGAAAAAACGAATTGCTGCTATTTCCTAATTGTTTATATATTTAAAAATATATTTTTATCCATTTACTTTATAAAACTTTATTTTTGAAGGTATTAAATATGGAAAATACGAGGTTTATTTGTACCTTAAATATAGCGATATCTATTAATATTTCGAATTATTCTTACATTTAAAACCTAGAATTTTTATTTTTAGATGCATACATATATGTTTCTTTTACATTTGTAATCGTTCTTGTTTATTTTAGGTTTCTTTCAAATAATGCAAGTAGGCAACGCATAAAATAGTTGCAGATATTATCAGACCTGTAAAAAATTATTAAAATTACAAATGTATAGTTTTGCAGCATTTGTATGTTTTCTGATATAAATATACATTTAATTATGTTTAATTTGAGATTTATTTAGATTTTGAAATAAAACAACGCACACACACCTATATATATATATGTTATAGTTGGTATATTAGTTGTTCAAGCTGTTTCGAAAATACACATTTTAAACAACTTTATTTTATCAATAATATTATATTTAGCTATATACACATGCTCAACTTTTGACAAATATATTTGAAAAGCTGTTGTGTATGCACCTTATCCAATAAATTGCTATTGTTATTATTTTGATGATACCTTTTCTTTAAATTGTACTTGTACAACACAATTTTAGATAAATGACTTACTTATAATTTTCAAATTTAAGTTTTAAAAGTTAAGCATTAGACAAAAACATTCGATAACGGTTGTGTATGCACTTTATTGTACGCAATAAATTGTGTTTAAACTGCGGCTAAATGAATGGCTAAATTTAATAATAAATAACATTTTTTTTATAAAATTTAAATAACTAAATTTTAAATAAATGCTAACTTATAATTTTATGATGGAGACTTAAGATTTTTTATTTAATCTGTTGCTTAAACTAATTGTAAACTAAATCAATATTGTGAGATATTGATATATTCAATATTTGTTAGAATATTTTGACATTTTTAATTCGATTTCTTTCAATGACAACGCCTTCCTATATATTAAATAAATTTATAAACCGGATCAGAAATAACCTTTAAAGCACTTTCTAATGTTTATGTAGTGGAGTGCTCATAATATATCAACTGTCACATTCAGGGTGAATTTTAAGTAACGCCCAATTTTTAATAATAAAAGATTTATTGAATAATTAAATTTTTATTAGCATAATGAATTAGAACAGAATAACCAATAAACAAAGTACAATATTCAGTCTATTATATACAGCAGAATCATGTCTTATGGTGTTCAAACTGCTCCCCGTCTACATCATCACACATCTGAAGTCTGGTAGCTACGGAACGGCAGACCTTCTGACAAAGTTCTATGTCGATATTGCGAATTTCTTCT
>JAYRBW010128212.1:0-16305 GCA_036023295.1 Invenusta paracnida | reverse complement strand
CTATCCTATATTACCTACTACATAGTTCGCTTAGCTTTACTAGCTAACGACCTATTGCCATAGGTCTAGATATAGAACAGCAGACGCATAATAATTTGTTATTTTACGAGAATACTTTTTTTTATAAAATCATTTCAATGTGAAAAGTAATGCACAATTGATTTTTGAAACTGTGTTGATCAGTTTTACACATTCCCTGACATTACTGGGTAGAAAATGTATTGGTGCCATCGTTTATTTGCTTAAACATACATTAAGACAATTTGGTTCTAGTTGAAAAAAACATATCGAGATATCTAACGAGATTTATTTTTATTTTTAGAGTCATCAGTGTACTCTACTAACATAATATCGACGTTAAAAGGTCGGATTTTTGGATCCCTTTATAAAGGATAGCAAGGACTGAGAAAACTCAGATACTTTCAATTTGAATAATTCACTAAAGTTGTAAATCTCTTTCCCATCTTGGATGGTTCATAATATTTTTTAATGATACCGGCCCTGGTTAAAGTTTAAAGTAAACTATAAGTACACCAATCTTTTGTCCAGACATTCCATGTACACTCATTATATAAATATAAATATAGGCAAGACTGAAGTTTTTAATAATTTTTACGCTTCGCATATATATCCTTTATTCCAAAGACAGTAATGAGTCAAGCTGAAATAGTTTGCCAATACGTTTATTTGTATTTTTAAATTGTAATACTATATAATCGTATGTTTTAATTGGCTATATATTTCTTATTACTGTACAAATCAATAGCAATGCTAGCAATATATTACATATATATATATATATTATAGACTTATTATTGTAAAATCAATATATTTAAATTTGCACATTTTCATGAAGTTATATATTTGCGTGAGGCGAAGAATGTTATGGAAACATTTGTTTGTAATGTACACACATGTAATTATTATGTTCTTACTAATAGGGTAAGCATGCAAACAACCAAACTACCTGAAATAAAAAAGACATTTCATATAATTGCGCAAAAAGGAGTTGATATATTACTTGAATTATATTTCACAACTGTTTTAATTATGTGAATAAAGTGATAATTCAAACAATAAACGATCAGAAAATTTGGTTTATTCCATGAAAAATATATGTTTGTAACAAAAATCGAAACCAATTTATAAGCAATAAAATAACTACTGAAAAAAAAAGTTTTGTATAATTGCTTAGCACGAATTTATACTCGTAATTGACTTATTATAATTAAGTTACGATAACTTGTTCTTAAAATATTCAATTGTAAATGAACAAATGTTAGGCATTTTAATAGTAAATGTACGTTACGGTTATAACAGAACAAATGTATGTAATGTAAACTAATAACATGAGTTACTGAACTAATATGTTGATCGTTCAATAAAGTATACAAGTCTTCTTCTGTGTACCTATTTTCTTAAAAGAAAGTAATACAAAAAAAAACTTAATATACTACCTCACTCTGTGAATGTTGAAATCAGAAAATACAAAAGTTTAATTGTGTTTCATTATAGAATACGTTTTTAGCTTTAAATTTACAAGTCATTTTCCTACTTATTAAAGCAATAACAGCATATATGTATATATAATAACTCATTATATTTCTAAAGAAATAAATACCTACTGGGCTGAAGCATTTTTAAATCTTAAGAACATAAGTAGACCTACATATACACACAAAATAAAAAATATACAGGGTGGCGCATAAGTTGCTTGACCCACTTTCACCCAATAATCTATTCGCAATGTCAGTTTTTGCATTTTTGAAAATGTTTTAAGTACTATAGTTCAATATCAATATTATAAGTATAAATGTTTAATATCGTTGTGGGATAAGAGTAGGCAATATAGTCAAAATAGTCAAAACAATTACAAATATTTATAAGGTACAATACAACAAAATGTTACCATGATTGTAATCTGAACTGTTTTGTAATCATTGTTCAACATTGTTCAACATCGAAAGTTTAATACTTTTCTCTAATGATAAAATTGATATAAAAATTCATTTTCAGATGCTATACCTTCGCACAATTTTATAATTCTATAAACACTAGGATTTCAATTATATATATTATAAGTAGTAACTGCAATTGTGACCCCCGCAATTGTGGTGCTAGTAAGCAAAAATAGATTAAATGAAAATATATCATAAAATATGGCCAGCATATTTTATAAGATCACGAAAATTTCAAAATACTGGATTTGATTTTTATTAGGTATGAAAGCTATTAAACACAAACAAAAGTAGTAGGTAAAGGGGATATTTCGGCCAAATAAAATTCTCTAAACTCCTAAACGATTCCCTAAAAGTATACTAAAAATTCGATAAACTCCTAAATGATTCCTTAAAAATATACTAAAAATTCGATAAACTCCTAAATGAATTTTAAAATTAGGCTAAAAATTTGAGAAATTCTTAAGGGGGACAGCAGAGGGTGGCCCAAATATCACCAAACCCTACCACTAACGTAAATATACAATGCAAAACTTACTTGTTATTGCCGAGTGATGCAAAACTTACATGTTAATGCCGAGTGATGCTTCCGTTACAGATCCTATATGATATAGAAACATGTATTTCAAATCTAAATTTAGTTCAGAATTTTATAAAAATGTATAATCTTGAATTTATACCAGAATGGCAGAATAATTTAGAGTAGACTTTAATTTTAAACAGTAAGTCGTTGGGATGTTTAGCCATAGTAAATTTTGTAACATAGGAAGAAAAAGTAACTTTAGTTGTGTATTTTAGTAATTTAATTCCAGAACGTTTAGTAAACTTTGTCAACAATGAATAAATTTAAAACTAATTTTACTCCATTTTCTGATTTTGACCGTCCTGTGATTAAATTATTATAATACCCACAAAAGTAAAAACAATATATGCATATATAATTTTAAAAATACTTTAAACAGACTTCTAAACTTAAAAACTAGATGTAGAACCTATTAAACCAAGATAAACGAATCGAAAAATTCGATGAAATAAATGTATCAGCGACAATAAAGTAATAACAGCAATTTGATGAAATAAACATGGTATCAGCGAAACTAACAACAATTCAATGAAATAAACAGTGTATTAACAAAAGTAACAAGTTTACTTCCAAGTTTAAACAGTGCATCAGCGAAAATAACAACAATTTGATGAAATAAATATGGTATCAGCGAAAGTAACAACAATTTTATTAAATAAACAGTGTATCAGAGAAAATAACAACAATTTGGTGATATAAACAGTGTATCAGAGAAAATAACAACAATTTGATGATATAAACATGATATCAGCAAAAATAAACACAATTTAATAGAATTAACAGGGTATCAGCGAAAATAAAACAACAGTAATTCGATTAAATAAACATGTTATCAGCAAAAATAACCACAATTTAATAAAATTAACAGTGTATCAGCGAAAATAAAACAACAGTAATTCGATTAAATAAACATGTTATCAGCAAGAGTAAGAACAATTCGATGAAATAAACATGATATCAGCAAAAATAACCACAATTTAATAAAATTAACAGTGTATCAGCGAAAATAAACAACAGCAATTAGATAAAAAACATGGTATCAGCAAAAGTAATAACAATTCGATGAAACAAACAGTGTAACTGTAAATCTGTAAATGTAACAACAATTCAGTAAAATAAACCGTTGTATCAGCGAAGACAAAACACAATTTGATGAAATAAACAGTGTCTCAGCGAAAATAACAATTCGAAAATTTCAAAAGTTGATAACTTACAGACAGATAAACAAATTATTATTGTTTGTCAAATTAAACAAAATTAACACGTTATTCATAACTTTAAATAATGAGTAAGAAATAATATAAAAATTATATTTTTTAATGCTAATAATTATATTTTACTAATTAAATATTGAAATATTGAACGTAGGACAGTATTCTTAAACGTTACTGAATTTATAATAATGCTTTATAAGAATAAACGTTTTAGTAATTGAATAAATTGAATAATTATTTTAAATCAAACTATTGACGTAAAATAGAAGATTATATGAGTCAAATGTATTATAGAAGTAATGTAATAAATATTTTTTTATCTTACAGAATTATACACTCATGTATTTTAATTTTCACATATTTTACTTATACTTTCTAGAAAGCTGGATAAATTACATACAAATTAGAATATTTTCGTTACCTCTTGCTGATGTACTTGGTCTGAAATAAGGTATAGATAAATTAATATAGATATATTTTGTAATCCTATTTGTAAACTATTTATTTTTTACAATGTTATAATTATGAATTATTAGTTACAATGTAAAGGTTGTTGAACACACATTCATGTTGAACGTGTAATTATTATTTCGGAACTTAAGGCTAGTTCATACTCCATTCATTCTCCATGTTATACGACTGAATGTCCCTTTGGAACTTAAGGCTAGTTTATACTACATTCATACTCCATGTCATACGGCTGAATGTCCTTTTGGAACTTAAGGCTAGTTTATACTCCATTCCTACTCCATGTCATACGGCTGAATTTCCATTCGGAACTTAAGGCTAGTTTATACTCCGTTCATACTCCATGTCATACGGCTGAATGTCCCTTTGGAACTTAAGGCTAGTTTATACTCCGTTCATACTCCATGTCATACGGCTGAATGTCCTTTTGGAACTTAAGGCTAGTTTATACTCCGTTCATACTCCATGTCATACGGCCGAATGTCCATTCGGAGCTTAAGGCTAGTTTATACTCCATTCATGTAACATGTCGTATATTGTATGTCAGAGTTCACATCAACAAGTTTGTACTTTTATAACCGACGGAGTTCTCCCGCCGCCCAATCTGTTGACGGAGTATAAATGACGCTCGACATTCACAACTGCATCACTTATACGATAACAAGTATAAACCAGTCTTATAATAAGCAGTTTTCAAGTTTAATAAAAGTGCAACACAGATGGACAGTGACCCGGGAGATGGTGGGAGTTCCGGAGAGTTACATAAAAGTCATCCAATCTACTACTTGTCTATACATGGAGAGATATTATATTTATTTATCACCAAATTTTTAAAAACTTTGCTTACATATTTCCAAGGCTTCTTTGTTCTTTTGTGGCTAAAATACAAACACAATTATATATGTAATCTGATTGTCTCAATTTTCATTAATCTGTCAAAAAATGTTATTTTTCTTGAGAATAAAACTGTATATTTTCAAGCTAAGTTATTACATTTAATCATGTTGACTATTAATATTAAAAAAATATGTATAATATAGAAGAATACATTTATGTTAAGGAGTAAGTGTTTAATCTTTATACTTAATCGTTATTATCATATAAAACAAAATATAATTTTATCGATTCATAAAACAAATATTGAAATGCTGCTATATAATTTATGGATCTGGCATTGTGAAATATTATCCTTGAATAATGTGAATTATATAAACAATATAATATTAATAAAAATACAACCTACCTTTACAAATTATAACGATACAAGTTAAAGTTAAATATATAAAAATATATATAAAATGTTAATGAAGAAGCAATGGATCAAAATTACATTTAAATTTTTTTAATTCTGCATAAAATTAATTCAGAGTAAAAATTTAAATTTAAATTTAAATAGAAATATATATATAAGTCTGTAAAAAGTGCAAAAAAAGTAGAATTATATAATATCCTCAAGTATACGAACAAGTAACGAATATAACTATTGAAATATTGTAACAAGATGTAACATTTATAAATGAGTATTATTTACCGTCACTGAAATGTAAATTATTCCATAATATAACTTATATATAAATTATCAAACTTGTCAACTTATTTTTTTCTTCCAAACTTGATACAAATGAAATACTATAAGAATGTAAATCATTTTTAACAAAAATAAAATATGGAACAAATATCAAGTTGAATTACTTCATGGTCTTCCTTGATTAGTGTAAGAAGGACACATTTATACTTGCGGACTAAAGAAATCTAAACTTTTAGTATCGATTATCGCATATTATTACAATTTAATAGAAACAATTGTTCTTGATATCTATTTATACAATTAAATTTACACAATAATAGTTTATACAGCAATGGCAATAAAAATAGTGTAATAGTGGTATACAATAATAACAATATCATAATGAATAATTAATATAAACAGCGAGGACAACGGAATTGTTTTATTACATTGAATTTATATTTAGATTATGCTTTCTATTATTACGTTGTCCGCGATAAACAGTTAGAAATAATGATTTACTAATAACCTATGGTAGAGGGTACACAATTATTTTTATATATAGTAGGATAGATATTGACGAGCAATGTACTCTAAATGTAGTGTAATGTAATCGTGTATTAACGGCAATGATTTAACGGCCATGATTGTAATGATCATATCTTCTATAGAAATGGGCTTCTTTAGATTCTAAAAACGCTAAATTCCCAGTTTATAAGTGAATTTGTGAAACCTACAATTATAGCTAATAAAGACCACACTGCGCTTGCCTTCGATGTTGCTACAAGTTGGCTAGGTCCACTACACGAAGAGGGCAATACTTGATGGCAATAATCAAACAATGTAACGAAGAAAATAAGTTTCAGAGAGTTACATATATGAAATATAAGAAATATATCAATATTAATGTTTTCTCTCTAAACATTTCACCTCCTCATTATGATAGATTGCTGGAATCTTTTGACAAATTGAGTACCTATAATATGTAGCGTTATCGAAGACAAATGAAATATTTAGACAGATTAATATATCAACATAACTATCTAAAGTTTCTTGGCTTCTTCTTTTTATAAACTATTTTTATTGTTTTATAAGAGTATGATCAAAGTCAATAAGATAATAAATAAATATGTAGATTTCGTTTTTTATAATTCGAGAAGCAAGATATTCAAATAAAAAACATTAATGCATTTTAGCAATAATTTTACCACCCTCAAGACTTTAAGCGAAAAACTATCCAATATTTAAATCAGGATTATCGATCGAGTCTGTCCATATAAAATTATTATTGATTTGAATTTATTATGAGAAATAATATTAGTTAAAATAAAAAGTAAATTGCAAATATAATTATAAATTTAATAAATACGATTCCTATATAATTGTTTAGTTCAATATTTTTGTATTTTTTTAATAGAAAAATTAATTAACAAATATCTAATCAGTAAGAAAGGGTGTGCATATTCATGATAAGTGTTCATTATAATGGAAACTAAATACATGAAGGCAGATAGAAAATTATCCAATGTATCAAGTGAACATTTTAATTTTATATTTTTGAAATTGAATGCTTATATTACATCAATATTTGCCTACCGTGACAAATACGAACCAGACCAAATCAGGCTTCTCAGGATCCATTTGAGTGCACGACGTATTGATTGGTTTGTTCAAAATACTTGCATTTACTAATACATGGGCAAAACGGGAAGTGAACGAAGCGTTTGATTGGCTCCAACTTTTGATATGATTTATTTTGAACTTGGCGATGAGCCGGCTGTTTGAAACACTGTTGTCAAAGTTGACCATGTTGAGTGGAAATACAATCTCAAACAACAATGTAAGCAGTTCTTAGACTCCTCGTCTTTCCATCTCCAAAAAAAATTAATAATATGTAAACGTTTTCTTTATGGCACGAAATACATTTTTAAGTTGTATCTTCGCTAAGTTGATAACTCTAGCTGTTCGCTGACACTATTTGGTATGGCCCGGATGCCGAGCTCAATCAGTTCTAAACTCAACAATAAAAACGATTTGTTCCTTTTGAACTTCATAGTTCATTTGTTTGATGATCTGAGTTCTGTTCAAAGATAAATGCTCAATTTCTTTTAAAACTTTAAGTCTACTAGTTATTTGATTGTCCGTTCTACGGTAAGTATATTAGGAAAAACCTTTAGTCATTCATAAAGTTATATGATCTTTCTCAAATGTTGTGGTGCCATAATAATATGCAACAATACTCGTGGAATATTTTAATTTGTCTTTCTTTTTCCAAAGGCATCTCATTAGTCTTTTGACACTGACTGCTCAGACAATTATGTTCCCTTACTTGTTAATCCTCCTCTTGATCAAAAGCAGAAGCCCTCCTCTGACTGTCTTCAATAAATAATCTGTGCACGGTATTACTTTCCTATAAAATGCTATTACTGCACATGTTTTAGCAGTTTGTTCTTATATGAGTGTTCGCTAGTATTGCTTGCATTGTTAATGCAAACGCCAATTCTTAATTTAAAAATATACACTTGATAAGGTATTTGATTATATCTAAAGTGGCTATGACCATCTTCAAATCTCTATATTGCATAAGATTAAGAAAATTCGCTTCTTGGAATGTAAAACATTTAAAATAACTAATTGCAAGATATATTAAAAAAACCCAAGATAAACACTTACACACTCCTGCTACCGCTAACTCCACTTGAAAATTCATACATTCCGGTAGTAGCGATTTTTTCCTTTTTCCTGTAAAGTAATTATAATAAAGGGGTTAAAATGGGTTCGCGTGTTCTTTTGCTTAACAGAACATTTATTAAAATTTACCTCACTTTGTGTTTGGATTTTTATTGATAATAACAATGGTTGTAAAAGATAGCATTTCTATTTAAAGTTACATACATAACTTATATATATTATTTAAACGTCTGAGACTTACAATATAAGCTGTTTAATCAACATGCCAATGATAACCGAAGTTGTAATTCCAATTGCTATAAATACGTAAACTGAAGATGGACAGAAACATCATAAACCATCATTAAACATGGAAACTTAATTAATATTCCTAAGTGTAGTATGTATTACAAGGAATCGATGAATATTAACGGGGAATTGTTTGATGAAAACAAGCATTTTCTTTCACTATAGAGTTAAAATGTTTAAATTGAACACATAGATAAATGATTTTCTAGTTGTCTGTATACTTATTATACTTATACTTATTAAAAAAATTAAACAAATAAGTATATAATGAAGAAAAAACAATAAAACTTAAAAAAAAGTATATACATATATTTACGAGTATATAAATAAATCATTGTATAAATATATTTAATAATAAAAATTAATTGTTAATGAAGTTTCGTTTCAGTAATTAACTATAAAAAACAAAATAATTGAATAATAAAAATTAATACATACATAAGCAAGTAAAGTAATAAACAAATAAAATAATTAAATCTTAGCTTAAGGACAAATAATAATAAACTGAATAACACATCAGTGAAAATTATTTGCTAAACCAATCTATACATCGGTAAAACAAATAAATTCATGTAAATTAGCAATAAGTGTGAAAACACGCAATCTTACTCAGCCAGATGTTCTTTTTCTTTGGTCCAAGGGGTGTAAATCCTTTGGGCGCCTTCGACAGAGACCACTGGAGCCAGTCACTCCATGCACCACTCAAAGTCTTTTTCTTGGTTTCCTGATTCATTTCTACAGCCCGTACTCGGAAGTAAAGGTTTTCGTGGAATATGAGGAATTTGTGAATGTAAACTGAGCGTAAACGATTTGAGAGAAGCGAAGTATGATGTCATAGTGATTAAGTAATATGTATATTATTAAGGACATATTGTATGTATGTAACGCTAGATAGACAATGGTTCAACGTTTAAAACCAAGTTTGACCTCAAAAAATCATCTTAACATAAAAACTTTTAAAGGTTTTCAATTTAATTTAATTCACAGCTTCTGTTTATTTAGATTCATTTTGTATTAATCTTTATTCCTAAAACTAATCACCTGTCTGTACATTATACCTGCAGCCAGCATCTCAACGTTGATTTCATAAAAATACACTTGACACCGAGCTAAGATGATGGATTTTGTGCAGATACAAAATGCTATTGCCCAACAATGCACAAGAACTCCTAGCGTCAAACATTTAACTGATATTAGATTTTAGACAAATGTTGTACATTTTATTAATTTTAACTAAATCCAAAACCTGAGTACTTCATTATATTTTTAATAGAAGCCATTGATATAATCAATAATCAATAATCAATAAACAAAAACCTTTGCGGCATAGTGCGCAAATAATATTAAATTGTTTATAAGTTTAGATTCCGTATTATTGCAAAAGTTTATTTTATACTTCATGTCATGAAATAATTTCATCAAATCTTGTTTTTTAAGTCAATGATGCTGATTCATAAAAATGTTGGTACTCAATAAAGGAAATCCGCTCGATGATAGAGAAACAGAAAAATTGATTATTAAAAAAAAAAAAAACATTTAGCGCATATATTTTCGGCAATTTTGAAACCAACGTTGACCTCACCTAATGATTACGATATATTAAATCACTATCTAATTAAGACTATCCTGAAATTGTATTTCTATCATTTGGTTCTTTATATCATTAAAAATATGTCAATAAGCATGTCAATTCTTTACAAAAAATATTAGTGTTGATATGTTTTAATAATTTAGAGATTTTTAATGAACTAAAGAAATAAAGAAATATAATACCAATTTACTATAATATAATTCTTTAATAAATATTTTGTCTTTTCTTTTCTAGAATGAACGAAAAATGTGAGGAAAAATAATAACTTCTGACGTCTTTGACATTTTGTTAAGCATGACATAAGAATTTTAAATAAACCTCAAATGAATTAAAACTATATGTAACGTATGGTAGAAAGAAACAGTCAATTCGTTGAACAATAAATAAGAATTAGAACCGACAATATGAAAAAAATGTTTTTAAAAAGTTTTTTTATATAAAGGGTTCTCATTGATATATGCAATATATACAATTATTCGTAACTATCTCTCTCGATTATTGAAATGTTTAGTCTAGGAGCTTCTATCTTAGCTTACTGCTAAATATATATGAGATATATGCAAACTGATATTAGTATTTTTAATAGTATCGCACCTGGACATGTCAAGCAGGCCTTACATTTAATATTTTTTTTGCTTTTCATTTTAGAAATGAATTGTTCCAAGGCAAGATTTCTGAATTGACAAGTTGTGATTTCTGACTAATTATTATGACCGATTGTCCTACTTGCATTGCTCTACATATGTAACATTTAGATTATCCGAACTTTCGCCGAGTAAATAATTTCATTCAATTTGCATCTTTTAGTTTACAATATTTATGCAGTGATTATACATTATGTAATGAATGGAATTATCTGTTCTCAGTTAAAATTACACAAAATGTTTAGGTGCGATACTATTCGATTGATACAAAATTCAGCTTCAAGTACAAATCAATAAACGAAACGGGCTAAACGAAATTGTTAATATTAGTAAATATTTTCTTTTAAAATAATAAAATAAAATTTACTGCACTGTATTAAAATAAGTTTTCTCAGTTTCAAATTAGAAAGATTTCAAGTGATTGTTTTGGCTAAACATGTGAAAAGAAATATACTAAGTATTGGGCTAATAATAAGGTCTCACAGAATGAATCAATATTTCCTTTTGTTTTTATTGAATTGGCCTCTTTATTAGAATAAGTTTCTACTTCAAAATAAGTTGCACATGCTTTATGTTGTATTGACCACTGAAGCTCGATTTCTCCTTCCGTTGACGTTTGATTCAAGCCAATAATTTCTGTAATAAAATTCATGTGTAGTATAAATTATAAATTGCATTTATTTAAAAGATATATATATATATGTGAATACTCACAAAATTAGCGTCAACACATTATGCACTTACTTTGCAGTGCAGCGCACTGCATGAAAAAAAATTTCGAAAAAGTTTTATTGGTAAACACATTTTCCATTTTTATTTGCAGTCTGATACGAATATAAGCTGGCAAAGATAATTCCCCTCCTGCATATTTGTAGCGCAACATTTTATTTTCTCTTATTTCTGAAATTGGCATCATAGAAATATTGTGCTAAGTGATTGACATGAAAAACTATTAATATGTACAACTAGTATATTTTGTTTAAATCTTAATAATTAGATATTAAAAGCTTTTAATTTTCAAGATATAAAGCTTCGGATAAACAAAATCTCTATTTATGATTTACAAAATATCAATTTCTATCTTATAATACGAGTGTAACATAATTAGTCTTTCAACTTAACCTTCATTTGGTTTATATAATCTATTAAATACATTTACAGATTACAAATTTCCTCAAAAGCACCTTAATTCCAGTAATACAAAGTTATATGTTATATTTTCATAATCACAGTCTTCAAAACATCATCGATGTTAATAATATATATACATACACTGAGTAAAACATGAACATTTAAACTATTATCTAACATTCGAAGTAGAAAACCGGTTACCATTGTAAAACCGAAAGAAAGATAAGATTTTGTTTTTGATGAATATTCATTCTATCAATATCATTTGTAAAAATGAGATTTCAATTATATAGGTATCATAAGCAAAAAACGTAAACAATTGAATTCTACATAATTCGAATTCCGAATACAATGTTTAATGTTTCATATTTACCCGGTTCTGTTACATAATCATCTCTTGTTATTAACGCGTTCTTATGTAAACCATTTTTTACTTGAATGTGGTACCGAGTGGGCTGCAAATTAGGTTGCCTCCACGAAGCTATATATCCTTTTGGAGTCAAATAAGCGGTGACTGATGAGAGTGCTTTAAATGAATGACATACACATGTGTAGAGGTAATAATGTCATTAAAAATTGTATCACATTTGAAATTTATAATAAAATAATAAAGGAATAAAATATACAATATACAAAATATCCAAATGCAGAATATAATATAAGAATTGTGAAGTAATGAGTAAATTATCTCAGTACAATATGAGTTATAAATACTGATACCAAGGAAGACTAGGACAGCGCTGTTCCGCTCTTATTAGAGCTCATCAGCTAGCCTAACCTCTGATAAGAGTAATACATCAAGACGAAGCAGTACTCTACAAGGCCTAAGTGAATTAAAACACCAATATTGTTAAACAAATTTCATTAAACCACTTTATTTGTTTTCTAAATACTTTTAGTCAATTGTTTTTGACCTTTTCTAGTTTTTATGCAAATTGGTGTTCTAATACACTTGGGCCTTGTAGAGTACTTCTTCATCTTGGTGTATTACTGCTACTGTTTTCCTAGTCTCCCTTGGCATCAGTCATATACCGAAGTAGTATATCTCAATTGAGATTATTGTGGTTCTCTTGACTCAAGAATATTATAATATTTATTTTTTTAAAACCCCTGTAATTCTAGCCTTTTTAATATATCGAATATATTCTACAATAATAGATGATATTTCATCAATAAAAGACTACATAAAGATTGTCTGTATAGCTATTCAGAGAGAATCAGTAAAGATTTACTGAAATATTAAAGAAAACGTTTAATAACTTTACTACTGAATATCTATGCAATTATAGTTATTACATTATTGATATTTAATGTGAAACATATCTTCAAAAGGTATATATATGAAATTATTACATTATAAAATTGTTAACAACAGGGCATGTAAAAATAACGCCCAGAAAATGAGCAAAATACGAACTATATAATTTATTAATTAACGGTGTAATCAATTGATGGAATATTTTTCGGATATAGTTTTTTATTTATATATATTTTTCAAATATAGAATATGTCATTGATTTATCTTACATATTCGATGAACGTAATAATATAGTAATTGCTGGCTTGTTCATATTTTACTAATTATAATATATAAATGTACCATAAACAAGCTACCAATTATTTGAGTATTGAGCAGAATATAACAGTATATATACTTACGTATTGAACAACGGGATTCTCCTTTGATCCAGCCCGACCAAGAAGTTTCAAATATCGGAGAATCATTCGCGGGCGATAATTTCCTTTGAATGCTGTATGTGTATAGCTCAGGATTGTGCAGTTTGATAATGATTTCTTTAATAAGAATTAATATTATTCGTAAACATAAATAAATAACTACCTAAATAATGTAAACTTAAAATTTAAATTTAAATTAAAATTAAAAATGCCACATTTTATCGTAATAGCTATAAATAAGTTCTCAATCTAAATAGAAACATTTCTGAAGTATGGGAATACATTTCCAATTCTATTGTCTTATCAATTAATAAAAATGTGTAATAGCGAGTTTACATATCCTTCACATCCTACATTTAAAAATAATAATTTTATACGTTTATCTGCAAAATAAGTACTCGTAAAAATTATTGTAATGAATAATATATACATGTTTGTTGCGAGCGAGACAACATTATATTTCACAATAAGTTTACAATGTAAAACAATTACATAGAATATTGTCTTCAAATAGAAAGTTAAACAGAGCTTCAATAAAATATTAATATTTGTAATAGATTGAAATTGGGATTTTTCTCTCTTCACGATGAGAATTCCAAATATTGATGGTTTTTACTTCAACATTAAATAAAGAAAAGTTATATTCCATATTTTTATGACAGTCTAATTAAGTAGTACAGTTCGTTCCGCAGTGATTACATACATGAGTAACATGACGCTGGACATTTCCAATACAAACTATATTCTTGGGAAGCCATGCGATCCCATGCGGGGTACTAGAACCAACAATTGGTCTGAAGTATATTATAGTTGGGCGCAGGGCAAAAATTTGTTAAATTAAGATAGTCGAATTTATTTTATTGTAAATTAAAAATTCGTACTGAAATAATCGCATTTTAGAAGTCGTAATTCAAAAATCGTAGTTAAAAAGTCGTAATTTAGTAAGTCGTAAAAATTAAAAAGTCATAAAATAAGACTTTGCAATTTAAATAATCGTATTAAAAAGGTCGTATTCAAACAGTCATACTTAAAAAGTAGTATACATTTTTACATTTCTAAATGTAATGTTAATATATTTTAATTCAATTAAGTATTGAATTATTATTTTTAAATACAACTTTGTAAATAATACAATTTTTCAAATACGGCTTATTCAATTCGACCTTTTGAATAAGACTGATTTTCATAAACAAAATTTATATAATACAAATTTATAATTATTACGACAATTTCAATAAGACTTCTTAAATACGATTTCCTAAATAAGACTTTTTCAATGCGACAGAATTATGTAAGACTATTTAAATTTTACAACTTTTCACCGAGAACGAAATTGCTGTAGCTAGAATAATTTTTGCATGGGTATTATTACATTTTGATATCCTCAAAAATATCCTTATTTCTACGTACACTTTAATAAAGTAGGTTAAACGTTATTATTTTGAATACTTTCCATAGTAAATGGATTTATTTAAAGTTGAAAACAACGATATCGACGAAAAATTGTGTGTAGCAACGAAACACGTTTATTTCACATCCTACAATAGTTACTTTACTCATATGTCTGTTTAAATTATTCCATTATAGATATTTACGTTAACGCTATTTACAAATATTGACATAAAAATAAATCAAATAATACAACTTTCGAAACATGTTTACCTTTGCCCACGATCTCCATTTCATTGGGAGAAGCTGTGTTAATTGTTCCATCAGCAATTGTCTTAATCTGCATTGCATAACTAGGATTACATATGGCATCAAATTGTTCCTTATCGTTCAAAACGGTAATTTTAGTCTTCAGGCAGGTTTTATCTTCGCTAATTGATCCACCAAAATTACCTGTTTACATAATACATCATAAATTGGAATATTTAATAATGTTTATTGTATATATATATACAGACTATGAAAATTTAACTTTAAACGAAAGACTTTTAACTTTAAGATAAACGAAATGATGTTAATGTTAATAATTAAAAAAGATGTCATCATTACTTTGCAACTATAATATTTTAGAATTATGTTCATAATTGTATAGTGTGATTCAGCTAAATCATCAATAATCATAATATCAAATATATCTGTCGATATTTAATTAAACAAATAAACTATAAGTAAACACACTGCAATGTTAAATAGTCTGCATAATAAAGTATTCATTTATTAATACAATGACTTATACATGTATGCATACATATATTCATAAATGTATTCTTATTTTACGAAGAAAAAAGAATTCTTACTAAACTCAACCCTATTCTATAAAATTAAGTTCGAAATTTGTGTCATTCTTGTTATTGGCCGATATTAAACGTGCACCGAAAATGCAGATAAATTCTATTTTAAATATATTTATACATATGTACATAAATATGAAGAACCGCTTTTGAACAATTACTTATGAAGAGCCATTTTAAAAATACTGAAAGTGTTTCTTTAACATGTTTTTTCTACTTATACATTATTGTTCTAAAAACTATGGCGGACGAAGGGGGTCAAAACGAAAAACAATAAAAAAACGTACATATTTCTTAATATGTTGAACATAAA